>JAFHBW010000157.1:0-57739 GCA_019022765.1 Westerdykella sp. P71 | reverse complement strand
GGTCGGGGTTGGGTTGGGTTGGGGTACAGTAGCGAGCGGATGATTGATAGATGGATGAATGCACCAGACGGCGATCGGCTGAGCGAGCTGGGAAGGGAACCCAGAACCAGACAGCAATGAACGATGGATCTCCCAACGCAAACAACGAAAGACAGCAGTAGCAGTAGTAGTAGTAGTAGTAGTAGTAGTAGTAGTAGTAGTAGTTGTAGTAGTAGTGATATAAAACCGGAGAGAGAAATGTCGCTATCCAAGAATCATCACGGAAAAGGACCGAGTATCAGTGCAGTGGTAATAGTAGTAGAAGGAAGGATGGACTCATCAGCTGAAAGACCGACAGCGCTGTGGGGCCCTTGCGCTGCACTCTCAGCACTCTCAGCACTCTTTGACATGTGAAAGTGGGCAGAGGCAGAGAGAAGACAGACAGACCCCCGTGATTCCCGTGATGATGACATCAGGGCAGCCAATCACGACCCGCGACGGGACTACATGCGCCGGACGTGGACGTGGATAAAGCGGTGCGGTGCAACGTGCCGGGACTCGGGAGTTGGGAATGCGAAGGTCGTGGCACTGGCACTGGCACTGGCATGGCTACTACTCTACTCTACTTATGGGTATGAGCGTTTTGGGGTGCGGGCCGCCGGTAAATGAATGATACATATAACGGCGATGGAGGTGGGAGAGGGTGGGAGAGGGATGGCTGGGAGGACCGGACCTTGGTGAGGTTGGGAGGTTGTTTGATGCGAGATGGGGGGTGTTTCGGCTTCATGGTTCCTTATTCTTGGCGGGCGGGTTTCTGGGCTTGTCACGGGGTTGGCACGTATAGGCACCTACCAGTTGGCATTCGGCCATTTATCGTATGTACACGTACGTACACGGTTTATCTCGTCAGACCAAAAGAGAGAATCCGACGGGTTCGCTTTTGGTTGTTTTCGGGCTTGGCTTTGCACCATTTTACAGCACGTGGTTCTTTCTCTCCTGGAAGGATCATTGATGCGTAGATTAATCCCGAGATCTGCCGCCGACGGGGTATTTCTTCCCCTTCGCTATGTATGGAAGCGACATGGCGAAAAAACGACCTCAAAAAGCGAGGAAATATTGGTTGTTATTCAGCTGTCCTCTGACCCTTACTCTGACTCTGACTCCACTCCGGTCCTGGCATGTACGACGAGGAAGGCGTCACATGCCCACCTTTCTCAATTAGACTCTAGAGTGCCCCTCAATCTGCAGATGGAGGATTGCGCCATCTAGAGACATGGGATGCATATGGGGCATGCATATAGGGATACTGCAGCTGCAGTACACCGTACACGGTAGAATCTAGATTGGGGATGGGATGGATGGGATGGATCCCCGCGTCGCGCGCTTATGCGGTCCGCGGAAGTGGAGTGGAGGTGCAGCGGAGGTGCTTTTTCGGACTAGGGGTCCCATAGATAAGTATTGCTTTTCGGGCTTAACTTATGTAGGGGGTAGGGGTAGATATTGCGTTTCGGCTGCGACACCTAGATCCCTCGTCTACGCGTACGGGAGATTCGGTGTAGGCATCTAGGCAGGCAGGTAGGCAGGTACGGTAGGGTATAGATACATACTGGGTAGTGTGTAGTGTGTAGTGTGTAGTGTGTAGTGTTGATAATCCCGGACGCTACGCCCCCCGCCCTCTATGGAATATGTATTTACCCCGGCACCCTATCCTACTACACAGGAAAAGAAGTACATGTACATGGTCCGCTAATCCTAATCCCTTTGCTATTCGCCATCGTTCGACATATTTCGCCAGTGTCACGATAAGATAAGCGGCGTCGGGAACGCGACGCGACGCCTGGCCAACGACGTAGAGGCTTTGTATTCACTCCCATCGTTAGCATGATAGTCTCCGCGGGGAACTACGTTGAATCGGAGTTTGGCGGAGGAAAAGTGCTGCGTAGGGTGGGTTACACACGGTACTGTACGCGCCTCCCGACCGAAACGTAAGCTATCGCGGCATACGTAGCACAAGCACAACCATCTCCCCATGCGGGCATCCGCTGTAGCCTGCAGCTCATCGGCATGCCCGGGGAGCCGCGAAGTGCAGCACCAGATCGTCGCACGTGCGTCGTTTGTCGGATTTTCCATAAGGGGTGCTGGAATGGAATGATGATGGAATGCGGGCTGGGGTGGTTGAGCAAGGGAAGTAGGTGTAGGTGTAGATGATCGAAAATCGAAGATGTCGTGTGTATACCACTGAATCTGCATCTTCCTTTTTCTGGGGGATGAGGAGGGGGGGGTTTCTGATTGTAGCGGGGTTTGCTGACGGTGGTGACGGTTTGATCTAGTCCCCATGGATGATGGGTCGGATTGGAAGAGATGATCCATAGTAAAGGGTGGAATTCCTAACGTTTTTGGATGACAGATATGTATGACTGAACTGGTGGTCGCGCAGCCTAGCATTTCCATCTTGCCGTGTTTTGCTGTCGGAGGTTTTGTGTTTTTCGACGTCTAGTAGGTGTCTCTATTACTCTAACTTACTGTATGTTGTCCGGGATGAATGATAGAAACGATAGAACAACATGGGGCTAGATATCATGTATTTACATATCTATGCAGCGGTAACCCGTAGCGAAAGGACAATTCTCAAGGAAGACTAGAGCCATACAACGGCTCAATCGCCCCAGAAGGGAATACAGAGCCCGAGCGTTCAAGAACGGAAAAAAAGGGAAATGCCATATAAACACACTCTGCAAAACACAAGCCAAAAGAGCCAGATATACAATCCCACACATGCCCAGCGCATCATCATCTAAGCCAAAAGGAAACATCTCCCCTCCCCCTCGCATATGCGACACCCATCTACCTCTTCTCCACCAACAACAAATGCATCGCAAGATACGCCAGAAGCACAAACGCGCCGCCAAACACCGCCAACCCGATGCAATCCCTCCACAGCGCGAGCACGTTGAAGCCGAAACTGCTCAAGATCGCGCTCCCAGGGACCTCGATATCGAGCCCGTACTTGTGGTCGATCAGACTCAGGTACTTGACCTCGTTCACGATCAGCCCCTCGAACGCGTAGTGGAATATCGACAGGCTCTGCAGCCACTTGGCCGTCGGCGGGATGCTGTCCTTGTTGAGCAGGAAGCCCGAGAAGAGCAGCGAGAAGAGCATGACGAGCACGGCGAACAGGTTCGCCACGCCGCCGTTGGCGAACACGATGCCGATGAAGAGGAAGATGGCGGCGGCCGCGAGGTTGAAGAGCACGAGGAAGAGGATGAACTTGAGGAACTGCGGCCACGCGGCCACGAGGCCCGTCATCGGGTACACGATTATGCCCAGGATGATGGGCGGGATCAGGCGCAGCGGGACGATGTCGAAGATCACCTTGGCGGCGAAGTACGAGACGGGGCTGTAGTAGCCCTTTGCGCGCTCGCGGGTGAAGAGGAGGCGTTCCGGGCCGAAGACGGTGAGGATGGTCAGGGTGCCGAAGCCGAAGAGGGCGAGCACGAAGATGAACAGGCCCAGCCGGTTCTGGAAGCCCTTGATGTCGTCCGTGAGGCCGTAGAAGAGGAAGCCGAGGAAGACGGCCAGCACGATGGCGATGGCGTAGTGCGTGAGCATGAGCATCGGGTTGCGGTAGAGGTTGCGCCAGGTCCGCTTCGACAGGATGATGAACTGGCCGAGGATTCCCACCTTTCGGAACCCCTTCAGTTTCCCGGATGCAACATAGCCATTCGCGCTCTGCTCGTCGCTGCTATCCCCGTTCGCTTCCCGAGCTCTTGCGCGCGAGCCGGCGATATCCTCACGTAGAGCGGCGGCAACATCGGAAGCTGCGTATGCGGAGACAAGAGTGTCGAGATTGGTGCCGGTTCCCCCGTCGGCGGGGGGAGGCAACTCATCAGGGTCTTCAAGTATCTGCGGAGGCGGTGCACCTGATTGACGAGAAAGTTTTAGCCACTGCGCATTCAAACTCTCCTGACGGTCATAGGGACCGCTCTCATCGTCAGTCTTGGGGCTCACCATACCATCAGAAGTGGCATTAGTCTTCTTCCTAGTGAACAGCTCGCGTTCTTGCTGCTGCCGGATGGACGTTTTCCGTTTGTTCTTCGGGCGGACGCTTGTTGAGGTGCTGGCCGGGGGGCTTCCCGGTGCCTCCCGCTCGTTTGTGCTGCTTCTGATGCTCGGGATCGACTTGACTGCAATGGCACTGCTGGAGCTGGTCTGCAAGCCCTCTCTGTTGAAAAGGGAAGCATCCTCATCGATGGGCCGCTGCTTGACGTTACTCGCGTGCATCGTAAGATCAACGAGATAATCCGCAATGTTGAAGCCCGGAGGGCAAGTGTAGCCAATGTTGTCAAAGTACGCTTGGCAGCTCTCAAAGGGACCGGAATACACGGTCCTGCCTCTGGCAAGGAGGATCAGGTGATCGAAGAGTGCCACGATGTTCGAACGCGGCTGATGGATGGTGAAGATAACGGTCCTGTTGTAGTTCTTGACCAGGTGGACGAGACACTCCACGACATTGAACGCATTGTAAGCATCTAGGCCGCTGGTGGGTTCATCCAGGAAAAGGATGCTGGGAGAAGTGACAAGTTCGCAGGCAATGCCGATGCGACGCTTTTCTCCGCCAGAGATGCCACGGCCGCTCTCCTCTGAGCCAATCGTCTGATGCCGGATGTGATAGATGCCCAGTTGTCGTTCAACGTCTTCTACCCTCTGCTCCTTCGAAGCACGGCTCATCTCTTTTGGAAGACGGAGCAGGGCAGAATCCAGAATGGTCTCATGGACAGTCAGTGTCGGAAGCAGGGTGTCGTCCTGGTCGACGAAGCCAATGACGCTCCTGAACTCGTCATCCCGGACCTTTTCGCCGTTGAGATAGAAGTCGCCACCAACAACACCAGACTTATTCTTCCGTGCCAGGATATCGAGGAAGGTCGTCTTTCCGGCGCCCGAAGCGCCCATGATAGCCAACAGCTCGCCCGGATGAACAGCGCCTGAGATACCAGAGAGGATCTGCCGACCTTTGAGGGTGTAAGAAACATTCTCAAAGGACAGGGCCGCCGGTTTGTGATCAGCCAGCAACTTGGCATTCTCGTCCTCTTCGTCATCGGAGAGATGAATAGCACCCCATCTCTTGCGCTCCGCTCGCCGTGACAAATAGTAGATGACCAGGATTGCCGCAACAACAAACAGCGCGCACCCGGCAATGACGCCAGCGATCAAGGGGGTATTGATCGTCTTGACGGGCCTCTCGTAGCCAGGGACCTCGGTCTCGTAAAGGCACTCTCCGGAGACACAGTTCAGGAAGATGCTCTCATCGCCAAAGACGCTCGAGATGAGGTCGTTCATCGCCGGCTCCGAGAACACCGTCCCACTGTCTTTGGCGTTCTCCGCAGCAATCGACTTGAAACTGGCCGGCCCCTTGATCTCTTCCCTCAGAAAGTCGCCGATATCGATCGATCCCGCCTCGCCGCACAGCATCCTACCCGGCACACAAGAGCACTTGATATTTTCGCAATAGTATTCGGTCATGTTTCGGTCGCTCTCAGCTTTCCATGATGCTGAACAGGTATCCAAGGCGCAGTAAAATGATTCCCTCTGATCGACCCAGACTGACCAAGTTAGCCGTTGTCCAGAGAATGGGCTATGGGAAACGTACATTGAAAGTTGCACTCGCCACTCTCCTTGGTGCAAGAAAAGGTCGCCTGCGGCTTCTTCTCCTTGAGCTGATCCAGAATCTTCCGGTTCGTGATGTCACACATTTGGAAGTTCTCATTGACCAGCTGTCCCTCCTTGTAGCACACACCGCCCTCGCCTTCGGGCATGAGCGCGTTGCACGCTTGATTCGTCTGGCACACATTGCAGTTTATGCCCTCCCATCCTTCGCTGCACTGGCAGTACTTCTCCTTCCCTCTCGGAGCTCTGTTGCGGCCATCGGGCAGCGCGCCGCAGAGCGGTTCCGAGCAGTCTTCTCCGCCGAAGCCGGGGGGACAATTGCATTTCCCGTTCGCTTTGCTACACTCGGCGAACTGGTGGCATTTAAAGTCGTCTAGGTTGCAGTTGAAGCATGGCGGGCAACCATCGGGCCGGTCGTCATATATCGAGAAGGGATTCTCTGGTATGTCTATGGCGGAGTAGTTTCGATAGGTTCGATATGCTGCTGAAGGCTCTGCTAATAGTACAGAAGCCAGCAGCGACAGAGTCCATGACGTGTGTCGCATGGTGGTTTTCTGCGCAGGCGGCAGTCGGCCGGGTGTCCAGGAGGCGGAAGCTCTTAGATAGCTTCTGGAGCTCGCGTACAGGGCTTGGGGTGCTGTCTTCCTGGAAAGAGGGTTGGGAATGATTCGAGTAGGCGTGAAAGAAAGTATCCCGCGTTGTCGCTGCGTTCAAGACCTTGGAATGAATAAGGATGGGGTGACTTGCCGATGGTAGATTGCGGGGTGGCTGGGTGTGAACGATGGACGATGGATGCTGCCAAGCCACAGCGGCCCAGCTCGGACGATGCGCACCGCCCAGCCGCGGCAGGTTTTGAAGATCCAAGTGTGGTGTTTCAGCGCGGCCGTCTTTCCGCGAGGAGAGAGAAGCAAAATGGCGATATTGCAGCTCCACCACAGACCGTTCTGCTGCTGGAATGGAAGGCTCAGAGGCATGACGATGCTCCCTCCAGCTGTGGACCGCGGGAGACAGGGGTCCAGTTCACGGCACTAAGGCGAGGCTAACCGCCTAGGGCAGCCCCACCCACGCCCTTCAGTTGACTGAGTGGCTGGCTTCGGAAGGCTTCTACGGCCGTTCGTTATAGAAAACTATATCATCTGTCTAGTGTCAGGTACAGAGGCAGAGAAACTCGTGCCTATACTACCTCATTGGACCCCAAAATGGTCAAAATTCAGCCTTTCGGTGTAGAAGCGGTCCGTCTCCCATCCCTTTCATCTATAGCCGTCGCGTGTGTCCATCTTTAGTTATCCACTTCTATACCACGGTACATTGCATGCAAGTTGCTGACTCTGATAGTGGATGGACAAGTATGAGAACCACTGCAAGTACAACATCGCCGAAACCTGCTGCGCTTCCATCTCCCTCGACCAGCTCCAGGAGCTCTCCGAGGATAAGAACCGGCCGATCTTCGATACCTCCAAAGTCTTGAATTATGGTGCCATCCGTGGCTCTGATGCCTTGCGCCAGAATCTTGCGCGTCTCTATTCAGCAAAGGGAAACATCTTGTCTCCAGAGAACATTGTGACGACGCCAGGCGCAATATCGGCGAACTACCTCTGTGCCTATGCGCTCGCTGGTCCTGGTGACCATGTCATTTGTCATTACCCTACCTGTAAGCACCCTTACATGGTTCTTGTGAGAATTATGTTTAACCGTTAGAAGATCAATCCCTCTACGAAGTCCCCAAACAGCTCGGCGCTGAAGTCGACCTCTGGAAGGCAAAACCCGACGATGGCTGGACACTACAGATAGAGGACCTCAAAAGCCTCATCAAGCCAAACACCAAGCTGATCATCATCAACAACCCGCATAACCCCACGGGCGCCGTACTGAAGAAGTCCGTCCTTCAGGACATCATCGACGTTGCAGCCGCACGTGATATTACAGTCATGAGCGACGAGGTGTACCGACCCCTTTTCCACTCCATCAACCCCATCAGCAGCGAGTTCCCTCCCTCGCTTATCTCGATGGGCTACAAGAAGACCGTAGTGACGGGCTCCATGTCGAAAGCCTATGCTCTAGCCGGCATCCGAGTCGGCTGGATAGCTTCCCGGGACTCAGAAATCATCGAGAAGATCGCCGAAGCGAGACATTACACCACCATCAGCGTCAGTCAGCTTGACGAGCAGGTTGCTGCGTACGCACTTCATCCAAACACTGTTCACAGTCTGCTGGCACGCAATCTCCAGCTGGCAAAGACGAACCTGGCATTGATGGAGCGGTTCATGATCAAGAACGACGACGCCTGCGAATGGGTAAAGCCGCTCGCAGGCACCACGGCATTCGTCAAAGTTCATCGCGAAGGGAAGCCGGTGGATTCGGTCGACTTCTGCGAAAAGCTGCTGGAGAAGACGGGCGTCATGTTTGTGCCAGGAAGCGAGTGCTTTGGGGAGGATTTCAAGGGATATGTGCGGATAGGGTTCGTCAATCATACGGAGACCGTAAAGGAGGGCCTAGATAAGGTGACCCACTTCATCAGGAAGAATCTGGATGATGTGAAGCTTGCGGAATAGAAATCGCGGAATGAGATTCGTTGCGTCAGCAATTCCTGGCAACGCTTAAGACTTCTCTAGTTGGGTGGGACTATAAACGTTGATGTCGAATAGAAACAAAAGCTCGTTCAAAGGGACTAGGCAGGTTTTACGAGTGGGTCTCACAGTATCCGATTGCTATCCGATGGATTTCTATGGTTGATGAGGTTGATGACCCGCCCACCCACAACAGTAGCCCGTAGGTATAGCCAGAGATACATGTATATATATCTATCCATGCGCTTGGAAGAAAACGCAAGTTCGAGTTTCACATAATATATATCTTTTGGAGACTTTTTATCGTTGTTCTAATCGCCTCCGAGCCTCCGGTTGCAGGGATTTGAAGTTGCTGGGTAGCTGCATGATCGAGTCCAATGTTGTAAGAGGGTGATACTGCCCACCCACAACTATCTATAATCCGGCCCGGAGGTCCACAAGTCGATGAGGAGTTCCAATAAAATCTAAGATACACGTTTACAGGGGCGTGTCTCAACGGCCGATGCAGCAGGCGCCTGCCACCGCAGCCTAGCACCCAGGTGACAGAAAAGGTGTCGCGCCCACTTTAGAAACCAGTGCCTCTTGCCCAGGCCTTAGCTAGCAATACGTACCTAGATTCTAAAGTGAACACCTCTTACTGCACTAGAGCTCTCTGCAGTTACAGAATACAAGTCCCTAAGAGCATCTTGCCTACGCTCTATTATTGTAGGTAGGGAATTTAAGCTTACAAGATTTGCTAGAAAGAGCGACACTTTTTCTGTCACCCAGGTGCCTAGACAGGCCTGCTGCATTGGCCGTTGAGACACGCCCGTTTATAGTCGCTTTCTCATTGTTTTGGTTGCATCGTCGTTGGTTAAATAATTCTACGGTACGTGCTTATGAGCTACCAGCAACTTCGACACTATAAGCTGATACTGTATCAGCTTGATAGAAGTAAGGTAACTATACGCTCTTTATTTGTAGCGGTTGGGAACATAGCTAATATTATAATCTTCTGAAATCGGTTTTGTCCATAACAACCAAACTATATGTATACACGACTACCAACCCGAGGCCTATCTCCTGGACCAAAACAGAGGTGGAGCCGAAATCGAGCCTATCGTCCGAGTTGACCAATTTTTATTCGGTTATCCACGCCTATCCAACGTCTTGAAAAGCTTGACGGTCTCAAAACATCTATCCATATAAATGTGTCGCGACTTGGTCGATATCGATAGCTACACGCGTTAGACGCGTCCAACCCCTGCCAGCCCCGCGCAGCGACCTCAAAGCTCTCTAGAACGTCATCGTTTGTCGTTCCACGCTGAAAGCTCGCCCCACTGCAATTCCTCAGCAAATCGGCACTTTGTGGCCTTCTTAAAGATCAAGAAGAGCTCCGACCGCGTCCCTCATTACTTGACTAGCTTTTCTCCTCATCCCTTCTGTGCTTTGTCATCGGTGCTCGAGAGGCAACGTCACTCCGCATAGACTACCTCGGCACCATGCGCGCATTATTGTCGGGTTCAAGAGCCATTGCCAGACAACAGTGCTGCCGGAGCAGATTTCAGAGAAGCAGTTTACCAGTCTTTGCGAGCAGAACATACGCAATGGATCATTCAGTGCCTGCTGTGAGTTATGAAGCTGGCTGTCCTGACGTACGTGTGGGAACGGATTCACTGACTCCACCCGCAGCTGAACGATAAATCGCTTCTCAAGCACCAATGCTACGTAAACGGAGAATGGATAGACGCAAAGTCGGGGAAGACCTTCGAGGTCCACGGTAAATCCCGCTCTGACCACCACGACACCACAATTACTAACGGCTCCAAGATCCAGCAACAGGCAAACTCATAGGCACAATGCCTGAGATGGACAAGTCCGACACCGAAGCCGCCATCGCTGCCGCCGCCGCAGCACTCCCCTCCTTCCGCAAAACCACTGGCCGAGAGCGCGCTCGCATGCTGCGAAAATGGTACCAGCTCATGGTGGACAATGCCGACGATCTGGCGACGCTGATAACGTGGGAGAACGGGAAGCCGCTGGCCGATGCGAAGGGCGAGGTGACGTATGCCGCGAACTTCTTCGAGTGGTTCTCGGAGGAGGCGCCTAGGACGTACGGAGCGACGATTCCTGCAAGCGTGGCGGGAAATAGGGTCTTCACGATCAAGGAACCCGTGGGTGTGTGTGGGCTTATTACACCGTGAGTGTCTCCAGCCTGGAGTACTTGTTTCCGACAGATGTTAACGTTGGGACAGATGGAACTTCCCTGCTGCCATGATCACCCGCAAAGTCGGGCCAGCCCTGGCTGCAGGCTGCACCGTCGTGGCCAAATCGCCCGGCGAAGCGCCCTTCACGGCCGCCGCCATCGCAGAACTCGCCCACCGCGCCGGCATCCCCAAAGGCGTGGTAAACTTCATCACCGCGCACCATAACACCCCCGAAGTAGGGAAAACCCTCACCAGCTCCAAAACTGTAAAGAAGGTCTCCTTCACGGGCTCCACGGGCGTAGGAAAGCTCCTCATGAAGGACTCCGCCGATACCCTGAAGAAGCTCTCCTTCGAACTGGGCGGTAATGCCCCCTTCATCGTCTTCGACGACGCGGACCTCGACACCGCCGTCGCCGGGGCCATCGCATCGAAATTCCGCTCCTCAGGCCAAACGTGCGTCTGCGCGAACAGACTATACGTTCAATCCGGCATCTACGACGCCTTCGCCACCGCCTTCACCGAGAAAGTCAAGGGTTTCAAGGTTGGCGGCGGCTTTGAGAAGGGCGTTACTCACGGCCCCGTGATCCACGAGCGCGCCGTCGAGAAGGTCCATCGACACGTCGAAGACGCGGTCAAGCAGGGCGGCAAGGTGCTGATCGGTGGGCAGAAGATGCCGGATCTGGGATCCAATTTCTTCCAGCCCACTGTTATCCGCGATATGACGGCCGATATGGCGCTCGCGCAGGAAGAAACGTTCGGTCCCGTCGCGGGGCTCTTCAAGTTCGACACGGAGGCTGAGGTCGTGAAGTTGGCGAACGCGGCTGATGTTGGTCTGGCGGGATACTTCTTCAGCAAGGACGTTCAGCGGATATATCGCGTAGCGGAGGCGTTGGAGGTGGGTATGGTTGGCGTAAACACGGGATTGATTTCGGACCCTGCGGCTCCATTTGGAGGAGTCAAGGAGAGTGGATTCGGGAGGGAGGGCAGTCACCTGGGGATTGAGGAGTATATGGTTACGAAGATGGTGACGTTGGGCGGGAATGGCCAGCCGCTTCAGGGGGCGAATTGAGGGAGAGTAAAGACTTTTGCTTGTATGTTGTAGCTCTAATGGTAGCCATAGCGATGCTGATGAATGCATGTATGGAGTACAGAATTGATATTTTCTCTCTGAAGGCAGGCTGACACTGGATCGATCACGCGGTCACGGCAGCATCATCTGTCTCGTACTTTCGAATCTGCCATGCCGAAGTTCATCACAACGAGCATTGCGGTATTAACAAAACCAGTCCATCATCCCGTCAAACTAAGAGACATACTGTGTAGACCCATCAGCACGCCACCACTAGACGCAACTGCAAAATGACTCATTACTCCCCAGCTCCCTTCGACACAGCCAGCCCTCCACAAACCCATAAACATTCCATCGTGACTTTCCGCCCTCCCGACTCCCAACCGCCTACCCAGCACTCTCAAACTCCTGAACCCCCTACTGTGTACTAGACGGAGTACAATACAGTCTCCCCCGACACCGACCTGGTCACGCATCTCCGAACTCCTCAACAGAAGCACGCACCCCTTCTGAAGAGGACAAACGCTCCTCTTCAACAATGCACACGATGTGACAGCGCGGACACCATACCATCTCCGCGCAGTGTCAAAAGCGAAACCGAAACGGAGTTACTGCCTCGCCTCGCCTCGCCTCGCCTCGCGCGATCCGTCACCCGCGGTGCTTGCAGCATGACAAGTGTGACACTACTAGCGTGCGATATCGAAGAAGCGAGGCCGCGAGGGCCGCGAGGCGAGGCGAGGCTTCGACGGCATTGACCGTGTGATGAATCTCGCGTTCCTGCGTTGCCCGTTCTTGAGGGATAGACTATCTATCTCCATAGAGTGCGCGAGTGCCTATACATCCGTGCGGAGTTCCGCAATCGGACGTGACGAAGAAACGGAATGGGAAGTTCTCTATCAAAATAGGCATGTAGGCTGGCGACTGTGGTATAGCGACAGCGACCGTTGGGGCAGCGCTCCCAGATAGGTAGCTAGGCCTGTGGGTCTGGGCACTCATGCAGTTTCCCCTGGATGGCAGTGCCAGTGTTGTTGATTGACTTCGGGGCATACATCCCATCTATCGATCGGGTGTGATTGCGTTTCTCGAAACTATGTACAGAGATCGGCGCTGTATAAGGGTGGTGTCCGAGCAACGTACAGTGTACAGTATAATTGGTCCGGATCATCAACCGCAGTTGAAAACCAATAAAAAGCTATAGCCACCCTATAACAAGAGATGCCAAAATAATAGGTTCTTGGTTGTTGCTGGGTTTCTTGCATTGCGAACCTGTTCTCTTCTGGAAATCCCCTCGACCCACCTCCGTCCTCGACAACGCGGCCCACCTGTTCGCGAAAAGGGAAATTCTACTCTTTTCGGCGGTGCTCGAGCGTGTGCACGTCTGCGGCGTGTCTCGATTCGGACCAACGGATTGATGATGGGGGTTCGGAGGATTAGATTGGGATGGGTTATAGGGTATGTCAGATCAGGGGTATTTATCACCTCTTCGGTCCAACACACCATGGCAGGCATCTCCTTCATCGTTCTGCGCGAGCCCAATATCGAATATAATGTCCGCGGAGGGAAACGTTCATGCATGCAGGTACATGAGAGGTTACAAGTTACAGATAGAGTACGGTTCATGCTGAAGTGTGTGCTTTCTTTCCCCAAGCGGGTCGGCGGATGCGTGCTTCCCAAGCGGGGTGTGCAACGGGCGGGGCAGATTCCCGCGAAAGGAACATTTCCAACATTCGCATAATAGGGGGATTTATTAATACTTCCTGAATCAACACCCATGTGTTTTTCGGCGATTTTCCTTTGGCGGCGGACGGGAGGGAGCGGACGTGCCGACGTCGGACGTGCGGACGCGCGGTCGTGCTGAGTAGCTTACCTATATTATCATTATATGTATGTTTTTGTTGAGCAACGCGGTGTGACGAGGCGGAGCGATGGACCGAAGAGGGGAGGTGCCATCAGACGTGCGATGTTAGACGCAAGTTATCGTTTTTCTTTTTATCCGCCACGTGGTTGCTGACTGCGAGAACTTGTGCTGAGAACTCATAGGTGTTTGCGTTTTAAGGGTAGGGTTGGGTGCACGTGGGTGTCCTATGCAGGGTAGGGTGTTGGGAGATGGTATAATGGTGGTTGTTATTATAGTTCTCGTTGTATTGCTGGCGGTAGTGGCGGTTCAGTTTACGCTAGGAAGATAGGCAAGAGGGGTAGGCGGGGGACATGCTGGAATTTCGGGGCTGATGAAGCCAAACCATATGCAACCAAGTGCGGTCACTTCGTTGGGAGTTCCTGTTCCGAGACAACGGGACCGCGTGGCCTCCCTGCCAGGCGCGATCACCGTCTTAGGTCGCTCTTTTTATAGGTGAGGGGCACATCACTGGTGGGGGTAACGATCTTCGAGAGTGGGAGGGGCTGCTGCTACGGATCGGGGCCTAAATGAGATGATTATTGAAGGAGAGAGAGAAGGTACCAGTGTTACAGTGGTAGATGGGGATTGTGGACGATGCGTGTTGGGGTGGGGTCTACCATATTGGCGGTTACGATCTGAAACAAAGGGAGAAGCAATTATCTCTTCGACATTCTGGAAGGCTGCGGTGGGGTCTACCATATTGGCGGTTACGATCTGAGACAAAGGGAGAAGCAATTATCTCTTCGACATTCTGGAAGGCTGCCGGAATGAGGCAGGGTGGGACTCCAAGTGTAGCATGGAGTCCTCATGACGACCGTGCTGAGGATGCCTTCTGTCAATGTTTGATACTTGGATTTGACACTGTTGATGTGTTGACGACGACCATCACCGTCGACTTTTCCCGACTGGTCTATTTGTAGTGCGCGCCATGGGCTGAAGAGGTCGAAGTATCTAGCAAGGTTGAACATGGGAACACAGGCAGCAGGAGCGAAGTTGTATGAACAGAGCATCAATGAAGAGAACAGGGTTGCCAAATCAAAAAAGTCCTCGAAAGGATGATTATTAAGTATGTACGGTGATCGTGTCTGGTCTTTGTCATAGACTCGTATCAGAGAAGAAGAAGCTATGTACAGATTCTCTTGCTTCTCTGTCTCTATCCATCCCTCGTCATAAAATCTAAAAGGCAGTCGCATATTGCAAGGCCGAAAGCAAAATCCCTCCTCACAACTTTAGGGCATCCCTCTAGATGTAGATGTAGCACAAAGGTCCATCGGTGGTGCTCATCAAATCCCCCACCTTGACATCCGGACCAGCAGCATAGCCGATGCTGATGGGAGTGTCAAGGGTGGTATTCGCGGAAGGAGGCATGTTGAGGAAAGTTCCGGTGCCAGAGATACCAGCAGCACTGGTGCGGGTGGTCCTATCGAGGGTCTGCCAGATCCACCAGGTGCGGTCGATCATGCCGTGGTGGAGGTAGAAGAAGGGGTCACCGGGAGAGACGTAGAGATCACGGCCGGGGTCACCGCCGAGAGAGTAGTGGCCTGGAAAGGATGCATGTTAGTCGAGGAAAGGAATGGGGTATGGAGAGAGGAAGGGAAAGACGTACCACCACCGTGAACACCAATATCACCCGTGCCGGGAATGCCCTGCATCTGCATCTGGAAGTCTTCAATGTTGTGGGTATTGAGGATCAGGTTGACAACGCCGGTGCCGTTGGCAAAGCGCCTGTTGACTGCGCTGGTCAAGTCGCGCTTCAGGCAGCGAGGATTGTAGCGGTAGATGTCGACATTGTCGCCAATGGTGGCACCGCCGGCAACCTGCATCTGGACAGGACCAAGGTTAACCTGCATGTCACTGAAAGGACCGGACTTCACGCAACCGCCGCCAGTGCCCAGGGGAAGGTAAACTGGGGGAAGTCCAGGACCTCCGAGCACGATCTGGCCGGTCTGGTTAATAGCCTCGCCGTTGCTGCCCATGGAGTAGGCGGAGCCATCGAAGTAGGGGCCGTTCTCAAGACCAGTGCAGGCGGTCTTCGCCCAGTTCCAGTACGGCTGGTAACCCTTGTAGCCGCACTCGTTGCGGAGGGCCTGCTCGTAGGTCCAAGTGAAGTAGCGGTGCCACGTTAGGAAGGTACCCTAATGGTCTATTAGTGACAGCGAATAAGGATATTGGGAAGGGATGCGTACAGTATAGTGGATGGTGTTGGTCTGGTTGATGTGAGTAGCGACCCAATCATCATAGCGAGTTTTGGCACCAGCAGCGATGGAGGAAGGGGTTCTGGCCGGCTTGCTCTGGAGACACTTGACGGCGTCGGTATAAGCTTTACGCTCGGTCTGGGACAACGTGGACCTGAATTTTCTGTCAGCAAAGATCGATCGACAAGATCTGGGGAGATCGATCTCCAAACAGTCGGGGATGAGATAAAATGGAGATCGTCGTGACCGAACGATCAAGGGTACAGGTGATGGGCAAGTGATAGACATACCATTCTCGGCGAATAGCAACATTGTTGAAGTTGCAAGTTCCGCGCTTCTTCGAGGCAGCTTGAAGGTCGGCTTGAGTTTGATTCGTGGCGAAAGCAGCGAGCTGGTCAAGCTGATCGGCAGCCTCCACGATATCGCTCGAGGCCTGGGTGGGTAGAGGTGCGTCCGAAGCCACAGTCGCGGAAGCGTCTTGCGGGGAGGGGAGTGCGTTCACTAGCGAGCCAGCTAGGAAGCAGAGTGCGGCTGAGTTTGTGAAGCGCATCTTTGGAAAGTTTGTAGAATCAACGATGACGCGTGGAGGAGCAAAGTTTGGCGCTCTCTTCCCTTTTGAGGAGGAAGGTGAGTGGAAATGAGAGGGGCGGAGGAGAAGTGGAGAAGAGTGCGTGAGGAAGGAATCCTTTGACAGCACGACGCCGCAGTTAATATAGATTTTCTGGAGATTGGAATAACCGCGCGTCCCGACGGCGAGGTCTCCTCTTCTGTCGGGTACAGCCTGGCGTTGCGATACAATGATTCAAGGTAATCTTGCGGCGCAATGCAATAGACCAATTTTAGGTGCGGCATAGCTTGGGTGACCTGGCAGTTGGGATTTGGAAGGGCGAGTAAATGCCGAGTTGCCTTTTCTGGCCAACATGGGAACATGGGCCGCTGATGGCAGGACCACAGGGCGATTCTAGTGGTCCACGAGCTTCAAACAGTGTGCAAAATTGTGAGTCTCGGAAGATGGCGCCGAGCCTAGCATTGGTTTCCACGGGACGAGCGCGGGTCCAGCCTTCGCATGGAATCCATGACCAACGAAACTGATAGCAGACGGCTGTGGCAGAGCCAGTCGTGGACACTACTGGAGAGAGGCTTCAGGCTGGATTCCGACTCGACTCTCGAAAACCACGAGTCGTGGAATCTTGTTGAGAAAAGAAATGGCTCGACGGAGAGGACGGAAGAGCCGAAGAGGACGGACGTTCCCGAGCTTCTAGTACTGTGTAGTTTCCCCGTCTCCCGTGTGGGAGTCCCACTATTTTTATTGAGGTGTTCCTCACCACGCGCTTCCCGACATGTTTGCCACGTGCGAGAGATCCGCAGAATGATTTCTGGACCAGTGACACCCAAGGAGCAGAGTGATGATCTTCTGGATCCATGGTAAGACCGTCGAGCCACTGCAGGTCATCGATCAACTACATATCGCTAGAGCGCGGAATTTTATTGGGATACGAGCTCCAAGACAATAGCACGGCTGCAACACGTGGAGGGACTTGGAAGAAGTTAGGCTTCGGAGTCATGGGAGCGTCCGCCACAATGAGGGGTAGCAGGATTGCTTTTTATTCGCCGTATACATGCAGCTGCCCCATGAGGAGAGGATGAGGGAACGCAAGAGGAAGAGACCGAGCGCGCACGGGTCTTTGAGGAATGGTTGTTGTAGATTCGGATGGTGCTGGGAGGGAATGTAGGGCAACTGAGTGGGAGGTTGACATTGGCGCGGCAGGGTTTAGGCTTATTTTCAAGGCTAAACCGGACCGGGAATGGCCGCTGCAGTTGCTCAGCCTCGGTTCCCTGCCGCTGGGCCGTGCCAGCCCTCGCCTTTTTATGCTCCATACGGAGTACAGTACGATTCAAGTCCCGATTTCACATGCCGTCTCTCCAGGACACCCTCGCCAACACGTCCCCTTGTCCAGGCACAGTCTACCTATTTCAACATCATTTTGCCTGTAATACTAATAATGTGGTGTGTGGTTTCCCTCCATATTTTCCGCTGCACCTCGACGATCGATGGCTCCATCCATCCACATGAAAATTCTGGGAACAGCAATTGAGTTCAACCATGATCATCGGCTTCTGGGCGCCTCCAATCGTTTGAGCTCACTGATGGGCCTCATGCCACCTACTATCACCAGTGGAGTTAGACCCTGCTGCGGGGGAAGGATGAGAACATCCGCTGCGCCCGTGCTGACGCCTTGTCGTCTAGACTGGCATGGGATGCCCAGAGCAGCAGTGCTCCGAGAAATGCTCTAGTCATGGCCCACCGCCGCCTCTCCACAATACCACATGAGGAGGACCGCGAGTCGAGTAATTCCACCGACCTTTCGACCCTTCTAGCCGTCACTGAAGTCTGTAGATGGGTGTGAAAGCAACAGCAAGGAATTGCCTCCCTTGGCCGTCTGAAGAATTCCACCGGTTCTCAATGGTCAATCGAACATGGGGGGAGCTCTCCTTGGTCGAAAGTTTATATATATCAAACTGAAATGCTCAAACGTTTGAGATGTCCTTGGGGAAAAAGCGAGACCAGGACTCCCTCGATATCTGCCACTCAGCACCCTCGGTTCCTAGCCCGATTACGGGACCCCTTCAAGGGTTCTAAAGTCTCCACTCTTCCGCTATCACCACGCGCTATCACGTCGCGCTATAGCCCTAGATTCCGTTAGACGGAACTCGGTTCCACTACTGCCCAGGTTCCTGTTCTAAGAGTCGCAATTTCAGACCCAACCGACCTTGCTCTGCAAACCAGTTCTCCTGCAGGTACTCCTTACGGGGTCACAGCCTTTTCAGGTATCACTGTGACTTGTCACAACTTGTGCCTGGTGCAGCAACTCTCTTTGATCGTCCGTCAGACCCCTTTATACGGACGTTCCCTGATACTTGACGAGACCCGTGCTCGCCTTCTGTCGATTACTCCCCACAAGTTCGAGAATCATACCACGCATTCCATACCCCGCGGTTGCGATCGACACAGGACGACTCCACGGCCATGGACTCCATGAACCCCATGAACCGGCCTTACGAGAATGAGGGTCCCAAGATCCTGGCGGCGACCCTCACCGTCACGATTGCCGCCTTGATCACCTTCATTATTCGCATGTATGTGAGAATGAAGATGATCAGAAATGTCGGCTGGGACGTGAGTTTTCGAGCTGCCCCTTTCCGACTTTGTATGAGACTGACAAGGTGTCCAGGACTATATCATGGGCTTCGCCATGTTGCTTGTATGGACACTTGCAACGAATCTTAACAAACAACTTCTGACGCACTACAGTGTATAGCAGGCCAAATCGTCATCTTTCCTGAGGTCCACTATGGTGCCGGACGACACATTTGGGAGATCCCGCCCAAGGACTTTCAGATGTCCTTCAAGTTGAACTTTGTCACCCAGCCCATCTACCTCATCGCCATCTGCGTTGTAAAGCTCTCGATCGGATATTTCTTGCTCCGCGTGGCCGTCACGCCTTTCTACAGACGACTGATCATTGGAATCATGGCCTTCATGGGCTTCTATACGCTGGGCTGCTTTTTCGTATGTTCGCACCCTCCCGATGTGCTGGACCCATACTGACCCCAATGAAAGACCGTTGTGTTGCAATGTACCAACCTCGCAGTCATGTGGGATCCTACCGTAAAAGGCACATGCTGGGGTCCCCACACGTTGAAGTCTCTGAGTTACACCAATGTCGGATTGAATATCCTGACCGATCTTCTTTTCGCCATCATTATTCCCGTAGGTCCACCGTACCGATTCAGGAGGCCATCACTGACAGGCGCCAGATTCCCATGTTGTGGAATGTCCAGATGAACTCCCGCCAGAAGCTGTCTATCATGGGCATTTTGGGACTCGGTATCTTGTGAGTGACCCATCTCATCCTAACTTCTCTGTTATGCTGACTGGTCAGCGCTACCGCCGCCGCCTTCGTCAAAGTCAGCTATTTGACAAACTACGGAAAGGAGGGAGATTGGCTCTGGGACTCGCGCGACATCACCATCTGGACCGTTGTCGAATGCAATATCGGTATCATTGCAGGCAATCTTCCTTGCTTGAAGCCTCTCTTCCGTCGCGTCCTCGGCGCGACCTACGGTACCGGCTCGAACAAAAACACCGGGAACAAGTACTTTTCGCGCCCCGGTGTCAGCACTGGCCGCAATACGAAGGACTACAACTCGCTCGCATCCGGAAAGACGCATGGGGCTGACGCTAAGGACGATATCGTCGTTGAATCGCACATGATGACCAACATGAAGGTCAACAACCATGACGGCCGTACGAGCAGAAGCAGTGTCGCCGAGGAGGAGATCCCCAAGGGCAGCGCCGAGAGCGTGGCATGGCTCAATGAACAACCTCCCTCCAAATGGGGCACCATCAGAAAGACCACAGAGGTCAATGTCACTCGCACGGGCGGTGAAGTCGACGACATCTCGAAGCCGCCACGGAAGGAGACCCATCTTGTTTAATTTCCAAAGCAAAAGTTAAAAAAAAAAACCGCAAAGTCGGAGGAAGTGCGACAGTGTACACAGGTATGCGCTACGACGAGACGGATTACGGCTGGGAGTTCAGTTCTGCTGTCACGCATTTTGGGGCTGCCACGCATTTGAAGGGGGTTTATCTTCGACATTCACATTCACAGTTCTCGGGGCTTATACCCACGGGGGGAGGGTTTACTGCCATTGGGGATACCAACATCTTCTGGATTCCGGTGTTTTTCTTTCTTTCACATGCTCGGGATGGACTCCCTCTTTCCCTTTTGCTGTCTCGCCTCTTGTTCCGCTTATACCATCGATGGAGTTGTAGCTTTTACCGACGTTTTCGATCTTGTACTTCATACCCCTACCTCAGTGTACGCAGTATAGCCGGTTAATTAATTTACCCTGCGGGGAATCGGGATAAGCCTTGGGATGTCGCGCGTCATGCACGGGACAGCACCTGATTTATAAAGTTCCCCCAGAAAATACCCAATGTGATTTCTGTGGTTACAGTGCATATCTTCAAGGGGGTTTTCAACCGTTGGGCAACAGCGAACACCCACAATTGACTTTTGAAATTGTTCTGCACAACATCGATCGATTGCTCAGCAAAAGCGGGCCCTTTTGCGTGACCGTCCTGAAACAATCTCTGATTCTCTGCTCTTCCAGAACGCTATATTTACTTTCACGCCATGCTGTTCGCGTTCGACCTAATGATTCAGGATCCCTGGTCGCCACCGCGCCCACCCGTGCGTGGTACACAGTAAGGCGAACTCTATTTCCTAATAGGAAGGTGATCGCTTTTTAACCTTTCCGAGAATTCGATGACGAGTTTACGGAGGTCCAATGGGAATTACTTGCGACAAAACTCGAGTAAACCAGCCACTTCGTTTAAAAAAGTCAATGGAGTAAAAGCCAGGCCTTTTCTCTTTTTGGGGAGAGGTTACCCACAATGGGCGTTCAGCTACACAGTTTTGTATGCTTTGAAGGTCAGCTGTTCCTCGGTCGGGTCCACCCTCATCGTGTCAAACCGTGTGTCAACTCTGACATGCCTCAGAATTGGGTTTTATTCTGTCGCAAGCGTTTCCTGTGGGCTTCCGTGCGTTCCCCAGAGGTTTCCTTTGATTCAGCCGAAGTCACGGCCGATAAGCGCCTTATCGCAATGCACACTTACCCTATTGGTATAGCCGTGGAGGAGGGGCGGAGGGGCAATGATCTTCCTTCGCAGCTTCGTTCGCAGAGTTGGATGACGGCGAGTAAGAAAATGTTTGAAGCGGTCGCCTGTTGAGTCCTGCTATTTCGCGACTTGTTCCACCTGTACCCCTTCCCGAATTGTCCTTTGACCACCATTCAGCGTCGGGATGAGCACGAACAATTCCAAAGCTGTTAGCGAGACTTCACCATTGCTTCAGAATGCACAGCCTCAGAGTTCTCAAGGGGACGGCTACAGGCAGAATGACGTGGAGCGCCAGAGACGACCCAGCGATGCTCCTAAGCACCGGGGACTGCCAGAAGTTAAGAAGCGGATGAAGTACATCTTCCCTGCTATAACTATAGGTGTATGTTTCACGACCGTTCACCCTAATTAGCCATAGGAATCAGTCGCTAACCACAGACAACAGGTATTTCTGGCAGCGGCCGATCAGACTCTCGTTGTCTCAACATATGGCAAGATTGGGACCGAGCTCCACGCCCTGAATAGCACGTCCTGGATAGCTACCGCGTACTTCCTCACACTCGCCGCGTTCCAGCCTGTATACGGGAAGCTCTCCGACATTTTCGGCCGCAAACAATGTCTCCTATTCGCGTACGTCATATTCGGTATTGGGTCCTTTTGCTGCGGACTGGCCCGGAATATGAGCGAATTGATAGCGGCCAGAGCCTTTGCAGGCATCGGTGGCGGTGGGATGACAACCGTCGTCAGCATTCTGCTGAGCGATGTTGTCTCGTTGAGAGAAAGAGGCACATGGCAGGGCTACATCAACCTCATATACGCAAGTGGAGCGGCAGCGGGAGCACCACTGGGAGGCCTACTGGCTGACAGTGTCGGATGGAGATGGTCGTTCCTTGTTCAGGGTCCTCTATGCGCCGTTGCCTTCATAGCAGTGGCAGCAGTGCTTGATCTCCCGAAACAGGATCACTCGCACTGGCTTGAGAAGGTCATGAAAATTGACTTCATCGGAGCATTGATTCTCGTCACGGCGGTATTTGGACTCCTAATCGGCCTGGATCGAGGATCCAATGTATCCTGGAGCGACAGCATCACCATTGCTGCTCTCGGTACAACGCCTCTTTTTGGCGTCTTTATTCTTGTTGAGAAATACATTGCACGCCATCCCTTTGCGCCGTTCCGGATCATCCTCAATCGGACGCTTTTTGCTTGCTACCTGTGCAATTTCTTCAGCTTCGGAGGATGGTTGGCGTCCATGTTTTTCATTCCGCTCTACTGGCAAGTTCGCTGGGACTTGAGCGCTTCCCAAGCCGGACTTCTCCTCGTTCCCTCGATCATAAGCGGAGTCTCAGGCTCGCTGCTCGGAGGAATCTACATGCAGCGCACAGGTCGCTACTACTGGATCACCGCAATCGCGTACACAAACCTCGTCGTAGGGCTTATCCTCATCCTCCTGTTCTCTGGGATTGTGATGGAAAGCAGACTCGGGATGGTAATCGGAACCTGCCTCTGTGGCTTCTCCAACGGCATCGGCGTCACCACCACGTTGATTGGCCTCATATCCAATGCTTCCCACGCAGACCAAGCCGTCGCAACCGCATGCTCATACCTTTTCCGCTCACTGGGCAGTGTCTTTGGGATTTCCATGTGCGCCACGGCGTTCAATCAGATGCTGAGGAAGTCGCTAAAGGCTGCGCTGGGGAGTGGTGAGGATGCGGAGAAGATCGCGGAGAGGGTGAGGGAGTCGTTGGCGTACTTTCGAGGGTTGGAGCCGGAGATTAGGGAGGTGGTCAGGGGGTGTTATGGGAGGAGTACGAGGGCGGCGCTCATGGTGGGGATTGGAATGGTGACAGGAAGTGCGGTTTTCGCATGGTTCATTAGGGAGAAAAGGTTGACGAGGTCATGATATCGCGCGTGAGCGGCCAGGCTAAGCTAATGTATGCAACAATAAATTGCCAGCCGTGGCTGACTTGTTAAGCAGTTCAAGGATGATCGCGAGGCTATGCGCATGCATTCCCTCTTGATTCATAGGCGTGATAGATTATCGCCCCAGCTACTTCCGTGCCTAGCTTCCAATACTTAAATCGATCCGTTGGTCACTCTTCCCTCTTGCCGGAGCGTAGTTGTCCCACTCATGTTGAAATTACATCCTTAATTCTTACGCTACACCGACATCAATTGAAAGAACTTGCGTCGCACTTGTTAATTTTTCAAAGTTATTTCGATAACGTCCTGTGGATATGCGCCGTCTCTTCTTGAATTACAGCGGCAAGGCTGGTGAATTGCATGGACGCGCCGCAGTCCCTATGCGGACTTATGCTGCTGATTGATTGAAATAGCTCCGTAGCCCGAACATCTGAGAGATCAAGCCACCGGTGTTTCCTCCCTTCACCGTGTACGTCCATGGTGGAGAGCTAACAGTGAGACATGGCCGCAACCCGGTATCTTTCCACGACCATTCGAGATCGCCCACCAGTTACCCGCCCAGCGCTACATCAAGAGCACATTCCTGCCAGATAAACGCACCACACGTCTCTCTACCCTTGGCTGTCATGATAGAATGCACCTGGGCCGCAATATTTCACTCCACACAACGAAACCTGACACAAGGAGTTTTTTTCTCGCTGAAGCCAGATATTGTGCGGTGCGGCCACGCTAGTCCCTTCAATTTGAGTGAAGTTCAATGCTGTCGACTCTGCCGTTGTGCTCGCTCTTCCTTCTCTTCGCGTTCTTTCGCTTTTCGCCATTGTTTCCCACGCCCAAGGTCCTCCAAGGATCTCGGGTTGCCATCGATATCACACGGATCGGGGACCCACCACCAGGTGATAATCGCACCACCCAGCATCATAACAGCTTGGCTACGGTGATGTATTGTCAGAATCGACGCCTCCTGGATCAGGCGGGAGTATAAGGGGTTTCACTTACATGATCAGAGCCCATCCTAGCCAGTTCGAGCGCGCGTCATTGACGCCTTTCCCATTGATCTTGGTCTCGGATAGGAAAATCTGCGTGACGATGCTACCGAATTTGCCTGATGCAGCAGCGATGCCGTGGCAACTTGCGCGAAACTTTGTCGGGAACACTTCTGCTGCAATCTAAACGTAGGTGAGCAAATCTCTAGTCAATGGGGACAAACTACTTACAACAAAAGTTGACGTATTGGGGCCGAGGTTGAATGCAAAGTGGCAGAGGCAGTAAAGCACTATGAATACTGCGAAATAGCGTCCACCAATGAGCTTGATGAACACCACACCGACAATGACGAAGAATGCGACGAGTACCGAAAAGCCCCAAAACTGCAGCATCCAGCGTTTACGAGCCATGGCAATGAAGACAGCTCCACCAGCGACCGCGCCGACAGACGTTGAAGCAATGATGCGCCACGGGTACTGGGAGACGACTGTGTAGACGTCGTCGGGATCATCTTTGGCCCAGATCTTGCTCATGAGCTTGGAGCTGTTGACGATGAGGAAGTAGAAGCCGAAGTCGAGCAGGAACCATGTCGAGGACAAACCAGCGAGGTCCGTCCAGCTGCCATCGAAGAAGTGCTTGTCTTGGAATGTCAAGCAAAGCCAGAGCCTATCCAGGGTCCAAGGCTTGTCCCCAAAGAGGTATTCCCCAAATTCCTTGCGGAAGTCTGTCCAGCTTTGTAGCTGCGGCTGGGGCACTGTAGGTTCGCTGCTCGGGCTCTCGTGATGCCCATTCGGATCTGCTGCAAGCCCCGAGGGGTTTTCTGGGGTATGCGCGATATACGGAGGTCCTAAATGTACGGGTGTATTAAGATCCTGACCGGGTATGTGAGTGATAGCATCCAATTCGGGTTCCCTAGCTTGGGATCCGTCGTTGAACTCGTCTTCTGGTACGACAGGCCTTGTTCTCGGAGAGTGGTCGTTTGCTGTTCCCCCACTCCTCTCGCTCCATGCCTGTACTGTGGACGATCCAGGTCGGCTCTCAAACGGTTTGGGACTTAGGAGGACCTGGTGACGGTTGGATTGGTCACCCTGATCATCAAGCTCATACTCCATTACGGCTCCATGCTGAGCAGGAACAAACCCATCATCGGCTATGCTGTGGCTTGAACCAAGGTCGATTTCGTCGTCTAGAAGAGGATCCGAATAGTACTTTTCCTTCGGATAAGCTGCGGCATCGAGGCCCATAGGATTTCTTTCCACCTCTAAGAGCCACCGGGGTGACTCCGGGATATACGATCGAAGAACGAGAGCGACGGTCGGTGGAATAGCGCCGAAGCCCACGATCCAACGCCATGCAATATCTGCCGTATGAAGGCATTGTCCAGTGCAATCAGTCAGACTTAGCCCAGACATGCCATCTCGTAAGGCGGACGTGGTGATGAGGGAGACAATGCATGCCACTAGCTGGCCAAGTGGTTGAGCAAAGAAGACAGCTGATAGCATTCTGCCTCGGTGTCTCTTCGGGGCGAACCTGATTGATCCATTAGATTCTGTTCTCGTGGGCGCCAAGAGCAACTTACTCTGCGGTAATGGTTGCACTATTACGCCGTCAGTTCTGCGATTCCTTCACTCCTTACTTTACTAACCTCAGTGGGTAGTCGCCACCAATGAAGAACCCCATCCACAGGCGCCAAAATATGATCAGAGCCAGAACGTCGAGGCTATTTTGAGCGCCCCTCGAGACCAGAGCAAAGCAGATCGTCCCGACCATGAGGCCGACGATCAATCGGTAAAACATCTTCTTCCTTCCGTAGCGGTCACCCAGTATTCCCAGTATTATCTGGCCAAATAAGGTGCCTATCAGACTAGCCATGCTAATGGCCAATTGTGTGTGGGGCGGCATCCTTCCCTTCCAGTATACAATCTCTATTAGCGGCACCACGGTGTTGACGGCGAAGATCTGCGGTTGTTAACCACTTTCGGCAGAATCCTAGGAGTCCTATGAGTCCTACATCGTATGCTCCTGTAAAGAAGCCGGCGCCGGCCGTGAAGACGGTCCAGTACCCGAATCCATCTCTGTCCATCTCGGCGTATGCCTCCTCCTTCTGCCGGTCGAAGTTCTATCCAGAGTCAGATTGTACTCCAGCGGATCACAAGAAGGGGTTTTACGTCATTATGATTGTAAAGCTGGATGCGATCTCTCCATTGCTTGGGAAACCATCGCTTTGGTCCGCGCCGTGGGTGAACGACGGATGTAGTCATGATGAAAACCAACTCTCCACTAAAGGGTCACTGCGAGGAAAAACAACGATTACAAGTTACAGGACATGGATGAGAATCGGATTATCACTCTAAGCAGCAGGGGATACCGGAAACCTTTTCAACTTCATTTATTGTGCGGCTCAAATGCCAAGGACACCCTTTTGCCTGCAGCTGGTAGTCTAGCCTCGTCGCTCTGGTCGTCGTCCGCCCAGAAAAATCAAGCCACAAGCTCAAGGCAGACCAGGTGAAATAATAAGTACACCGAAAATGCAGTGCGACACAACCAAACCAAATCCATCACGCACACAAATAATAATGTTGGTCCTCCGTAGACATGTGTCATTAAACGCCAGTTTCTAGCTATAACGGTGGCTGTGCTGTATCTCTGAATACGAGACTTGCAATCACCCTGGACAGCCACACAGCGAAACGAGTTCGCGCCTCCAATGACACTCCCACGTGCTCGAGTTCCCGACTCAGCCAAAAGTCGACGCATCCCGAATCGTAATATAACCCCTCACGAGTCACTATTGTTCGATAAAGCGAAGATCAGTTGCCTTGTTGCCTACGTATGTCATGTTCACAGCACAGCCATCCCCCACAGAAGAGGCCGCCCCTGTCTGAGTCAACCTTGCAGGCGCAGTCCTTAGAGGCGCAGAAAAAAGAGCCGCAGCCGCGAGCACCCGCCATCTCGTGGTCGTCGTTCCTCGTTCCTCGTTCCTTGCCGCCAGGGATGCATCCACGGTACAGATCTTCTCCGTCACCTTCCCAGGCGGGTAGGTCTATACCGCAGCCAACATGAGTGTTCCAGGTTTACAGGTCAGCGAGATCACGACTGCTATTGACCAGCTCATCAAGCTTGTCATAAAGTTCAAGGAAGCACCTAAAGAGCTCAAGAGAATCATCAAAGCCATCGAGCACGCTACTGGTGTATTGGAACAATTCAAAAAGACGTTGGAAGCATATGGTGACGATCTACCTCCAGATGAGTCCGAATTCTTGAGGGACAAAGTGGCCCAGTACGAAGATGTCCTTTTACAACTACAAGAGTTCGAAAGCAAGCACTGGAGGCTGGCCGATAGGAAGTGGGGTGGTAGGGGTTATTGGGTCCTCACAGAACATTTCTTCAAAGACAAGGATTCCCTCGAACACGACCTCAGTACAGTGGAAGGACGGATACAAACGGCTATCCTACAGTGAGTGTCGTTACCACCTCCAGCATAGCATCATCCGTCTGACTACAGCAGGAGCTCTTGGAGTCAGATGTTAAAGCTAAATCGGAGCAACAGCTTAACAGTTCCCGCCGCCGCGCACAACACAGTTCGTGGAAGTCTTCACCAATACGCATTTACACATCACGTAGATGCTCAACATAGCTATAATGTCCCTGCACCAGGAAGAACGTGCTCTGGAGATGGTGTGGTCGCCGAGCTGTCTTCCTCTCCACCAGCAGGATCAAGATCCCCTGGCTCCTTCTCTACAAATTCGCAATATTCCGGTCGTCAACCGTCCTTGTTCTCAATAACCTCCTCAAGAACCTCGATCACTGAGTACTCTACCGATACACAGCGTCCAAGTCGCCAATCATATGGCTTCGATATACCGAATACACCCAGGGACAAACACGTCACCCTAGCAGAAGAAGAAGATGGGCCGTCTCCAGCCAGTTCTCCGCGCCCCGCTCAATCTCCACAGCCATTCATAACGCTTGACAGCCCGGGCCCTCATCATGTGAACAGCCAAGTTGAAGGGGACCCCAACCAGGTGTGGAGACAGGTTAATTTTCAGCCTGGCTCCGGAAGTCGATCGTCAACTCAGTCCCTTTCAAACTTCAAGCTCCCTGAATGCTCGCCATATGCAGGCTCGCGGGCACCCACCGGACAGGGCGACCGTCCGGGTGCACTCGCAGATTCATATATTGTACGTACACTGTCGCGTCCTGCGCCACCCCCGGCAGCTACGACTCCACGGGCCAGCTTGTCATCGGAGAAGCCTTACATGACTCTCTATGGTCAATGCAGAATGTGAGTTTGCACCAACATCCTAAGCTTTTGTCCCATGTCCTTACCTTTTGTCACGCAGATGGTACTCTGTGTCTGTCCCTGATAAGAGAGGGCAGAGAGTAGAGCAGCGCAAACATGGCATCAAAGATATTGAGATCAAACGAAGCCATGATACGGGGGTAGTAGAGATTTTGTTTAGGACAGATGAGGGTATGAAAGTGCGGCATCAATGTAGGGAATTCTGCATCTCAATTTCTTGTCAATGTACTAACCGATCTTAAGTCCCTTCAGATACATCCGGTATAGCTCAGAATGTCCTACGCGTCCCGGTTCCACCTGAAGTCGCGAGAGAAGATCCAAGAATTAAATGTTGGCTTATGTGCAGGGGGAATAACTCCTTAAGCGCCAGGACCAAGTCAAACACGTGGAAGGAGTTCTTTCCGGGAAGCCCCGAGTACTCTTTCACAGATGAAAAAGGTATGTTCTCACCATTTTCGTTGCCTCTATCCTATTTCGCCAACCCCAATTATCCCCCCACCCCCAAGCAGTAACATCCTGATCAATGCTCAGACAACTGTCTCTTCCAAAGCCTCATCACCAGCTGCACTCTCCGCTCCGAAGATCACGTCCAGTCCATCACCCTCTCATCCTCCAAGCACCCTATCAGCGAGAACCGCTACCTACAGCTCTGGGAAAAATGCACTGGCGTCACGCTCAGATATTTCTGCAATGGAATTCAACCGAACAAATTTGCCGAACACAATATGTCTGACGTTCAGCGCTATCTATCAACAGATGAGAGCAAGAAGAAGGGTAAATGGGATAGGGAGGTCAACCTGACGCTTGTGAGAGAACCGCAACCTAGAGGGAAATCACCTCCGACATTGAGGATCGTATTTCCTTCTGCAGCGGAAAAGGATGCTTGGTTAGCGAAGGCGGGATTCATGGAAAATGGATGAGCAATGGTGCGCGAGCCGGAACGCTCGTAGTCACCAGTCACTAACGACTCGCGCCTCACAGACGAAATTCCACACAGTTACGAGTGAGAGCGGACATCCACACATCAACGGTCTCGATTCCGCCTAATCTCTCGAGGGGTCCATGGAAACGAAACGTCGGCATGCGGCATGCCGTGAAATAATCCTCCACAATTTTCCAGTAACATACCAATAACTATGGGGAGGCGAAATCTCAAATCAACCGCCCATATCGCCTCTTCCTATCCCTCGCTGTACATCTGCATCAGATCCGTGTTGGTAACCGTTATTTGGCGGCAATTGTCGAAGAGCATGTGTTCAAGGAGGAAATGGAATGTGTGTTGAGGGGCCCTTAGACGGTCAAGTAGAGAAACGAAGAACATTGCAAAACTCAGGTCTCAAGTGAGCTTTCAAGTGTGCAAGGTGTTAGAAGTGTGGAGGGGCTGCCCTTGCATTCATGTGCCCAAAGTGATGGATTGGAACGCCGGTGCACAATATAACGATTGGTGCCTATTCGTAGGACACGCTTCATGAGAATCCGCCCTTACAGCGTGCGTAACGATATATTTAGTGTCTTACTCCCAGCAAAACTAAAATTCGCATTGGCCCTTTTGCGTGTAATTGTCTTCTGCAATGGTAGACTGTTGTAATGAAAGAGGGCGCGCTAGATCTATTTCTCGGTTGTGGTAAAGCCAGGGTACCACGCAAACCTTCCTTCTATGGAATGGAGGGTCTATCCCTGAAATTGACACCATTATCCTGGAAAGGTACATCCGCTCTATCTACTTATGTAAACAAACAAATATCAAGAAAGTCTGCATTCTAGAGGTGGAACACTACTTGCGCTTACCCTAACAGTGCCACGCTTTCAAGGATTATGAAACGTGTCACGAGAGGGAGGAGGCTCAACTTCCATACACAGCTAACGTAACGTATATATACAACAAGCACACCTACATAAACACTTCAAGTGAGCCTTAACGTCAAAAACTCGGACCAGAAGCAGGATTTGGCGACCAACGCATTCCGATATCGATGGGGTGCTGACCTTCCCGATGGAAATGCTGAAAAGTGTGACAATTTTGGGTACGAAGGGAACTCTTCGCTTGGGGCTAAGCGCCTGCTTGATTCGGGTTGAACACGCTGTAAGTTGCAACTGGGCTGACATCAGGCTCACCCGGGCAGCATTAGCGTCGCTACTTTGGGGCGAGGATGATTACGGTGCCTGTCGCCATAAATGTACGTGTCACGACCTCCTCTGATGCTCTATCACTCAATCGCAATGGCACCGGCTCTGGTGTTAGCCCGCACATTGACTGCTCGATTCCTTAGGTTTAATTCATGGCTATTATCCTTACCGGTCATCTCCCTATTTCTCATCTGGTCATACCGCGGGCCGGTCGACCAGAAATGGCAGTCCCTAGAATTGCCTCAAAACTCTCCGCGCCTCACAAGTCATCCGGTGGACAACTTAGTCGACTACTACAAGAAAGCTTTTGAAACCATGCTTCAAAGACAGTCATCGACGATCGAGGAAGCCACGGCTAAATACCAGGAGAGATATCACCGTTCACCACCTCCCGGCTTCGACCGCTGGTTTGAATTTGCGAAGAAGCAGAACTCCGCTATTATCGATGACTTCGATACAATCGAAGAATCAATACAATGCCTTCAATCCGCCAATCCGGAGGAACTCCGAAGTGCTGTCTGGAGTGTCGCTTCCGCAGCGAATGCAAAGGCGTGTTCATGGTATACGCGCGACGGTCTGTCAAGCCTCGAAAGATGCGACTGGATGGGCCGTGAAGTGGAGAAGATTGTGGGATTCTTGCAGGACCCACTTCCTGACACAGAACTCCTCCTCAACACTCTCGATGAACCGAGGGTGATAGCCCAAGTTGGGACTTCCAAAAGTCAGATACCTGCGTGGGTTGATGCGTCCCGCCAATCCATATGGGACCAAGCAACTCGAAGCTGCGAGCAACAGGAGTCAAAACCATTAAGAAAGGCGGACTTGGATGACATACGCAGAATTGGGACCTTAAACTTCGTTACGGATGTCGAAGACGCGAAGGACCTTTGCCAACATCCCGAATACGCCAACATGCACGGTTTTTTCCAAGCTCCAACCACATTCCTGTTTACAGACTCCGTAGTGCCAGTGCTGTCAAATGCAAGGCCTTCAACATTTCGGGACATCTTGTACCCACCGCCGTATTATTTCGGTGTTAAGGACCAGCAACAATACAAGGAAGAAGAGGACCCAGACTGGGAATCCAAACGACCGCAGCTGTACTGGGCTGGTGGGACAACGGGAAGCTATTCCAGTGCATCCAACGACACCTGGCGCACTTCGCATCGGCAAAGATTTGTAGCACGCGTGAATCAGCTCTCGAATGAGTCCACGACCTTCCTTACAGAGAGTCAACCGGGAGTATGGGAGCCCTTCACTTCCCAGGATGTTTTCCCCCAGTTGTACGACGTGAAGTTCACGAAAATCGTCCAATGCGAGCCGCCGCAATGCGACAAGGAAATCGACTATTTCCACCCCTCAGAAAAGGAAGAGCGAAGTACAGGCTTCCAATACAGATTCCTCTTCGATCTTGACGGGAATTCGTTCTCGGGCCGTTACTACACGCTTCTCGAAAGCAAGAGTGTGGTTATGAAGCAGACTATATTCAAAGAATGGCATGACGATCGGCTTATCCCATGGGTTCATTATGTCCCTGTGAGCATGGACATGGGTGAACTGCCTGAGTTGATGAGATATCTTGCACTTACGGAAAGAGGCAACCAAATCTCCAAAGAAATCGCGAGTGCGGGCCGAGAGTGGGTAAGGAAAGCCTTGAGGAAGGAGGATGCCGCTGTCTATATGTACCGCTTGTTGCTTGAGCTTGGAAGGTTAATGAACCCGAACAGATGAGAAAGATCCGAGGATTTGTAGTCATTAAGAAGAGCTTGGACTGCCTTAAGGACACCGAAGAGGCAAGGCGAAGGAGTTCGGAGCTATGCATGGGACAGGAGAGTAAGAGATGTCCTTGAAAGGGCTACGCCACCATCTGACCCCTGCGAGCAACGACCTTCTAGATCTGAGCGTGCGTACGAGTATCCCCAGTACCAAGCATCCGCGGATTCGAACGCCATGGCTTATTTGGCCAAAAGTGGTGTTAGCTCTAAAAGCATCCTTAGGATGCATGACCGTCTCCAAAAACGACAGCGGGGTCGTGGAAACCTTGTACCAAGTGAAGCTTGCATGAGAATAGTAGCTTTGTTTATTGTGTTTCATAGCCTCAAGACACCGACAGGTAACATGATAGCCCTATTCCTACATGAATATTGACAGACATGTGTGTGTAACCTTGTTTCCGCTGGAATTCTTGCACGGAGGCTGCCCATTCACCTATCCCTAGAGGGACTGAGGTCTTCCCCAGTGCTTGGCTCGACTGTGTAGACCTTACCGTGACTCCCTTTTTCAGACATTCTTCTTAAAATCCCCGTCCAACTGCTTTGCCTGTGCTGCTTACCATGGCCCTTCACTTTCGGAAGTCAAGGATATCTAAAAGAACAGGTTTGCATATGAAACAAACATAATTAACACGTCTAGCCTGAAAAGTAAAAATGTGGACACGCGAAATCATTGGGCTATTTATATGTACCGGTAATTAGAACAACAACATTTAGAAATGTTTCGGACTTCAACTGCCTCGGCCAGCAGCCCTATCTTGCGTTGTTATCCGTTTTCTCATTGAAGACATCCTCGCTAGAAGAGGCCGTTTTGTGCCCACCTGGGGTGTCCCGCCGTCGGCATCGGTTGGTGAGCTATCCATATTAAGAGGAGGGTTGCCATTGCCAGAATAATTCGAGGAGGGTTGGCTTGAACGCGATGTGCCACCTAATGACGAGCCTGACGAGGAAGGATTCGGACTGATAGAGGGCGCAAGGCTCGAACCAAGCCCACTATCGTCAGAAGACGATGCGTCCTGAACATCTTCCGGAGGATCCCCTTTTGCAGGGCCTCCGAAGTCTTCCCAATGCCAATGTAGCTTCCTGTTGTGGCCAAAGATGACAGCTCCACTTCTATTAAGAGCAACTACAGGTTTCTTCTGAAGCATGTCTTTGAAAGTCCAAGGGAACAGCACTTGAACCGGATCGTGATGGTTCGACGACTTGTCAGTAGTGCACGGACATGGCTGAAATGTTGTACTCTTCATGTGCCATACAATATCGTTGCAAAGGCGCACTGGGTTCTCGCGAAGGTCGCCATGATTTTCCATGATGTCCTTCAAATCCGAAGCGGAGGCGGCCAGATAATACCTGTCGTGTGGGAGAGAAGACCAGCGACAACAAGATTTCGTGCCTGTAAGCTTTGGAGTTATCAGGTCGCCGAAACCACGGCCAAACAGCGTTACCGCATGAATAGCCCTAGCGAAGTCAACCCAACCCTTCCCTATCGTTTGGAGGGTAGCCACGCGAGGGAAGAATGGGTCTCCATCTGCGACTAAGTCCTTGAAGTCCCAGCCTTCGAGCTGTCGTCTTGGGCGCAGATTTATTTGAAGTCCGCTCCGTCGTTCAACATCCGTTTGATGATCGATAAGCTTTTCTAGCATACTGTAAAGATGCTCGATCTTGTCCTCTAGCCGATAGTATCTTGTTATTCTTTTCGATTCGGTACGACTTTGCAGGTCCCCCGCAGCTCTGGTTGTTTCGTCGTAAACCTCTGTCTTGTCCACGTAGAGTTTGAGATCACGGTTCTTTTCAGCCCCCAAAGCTTGTATAGCTGATTCGGCACTTGTGTTATTCCTTGCATCAGGGAATGCATTCGGGTCTAGGAGGAATGCGGTCTTGAGTTTGCTTTTGCTGTGTTCAAGGGAGGCCCGCAGCAGATGCAAGAGGGCGCTTGCTCCGTTCACTAGCCAGCCCCTTTTTTCTCCTTCGTCCCACATGATTACATGCTTGGAGGAGATCCACTGTATCTGGTCCATGAAGCCACCTCGAGAAATATGTACCGGCTTGTCTTTTTTCCCGAGAGAGAAGATCGCTGTACCCGTGATTAATTGTCCGCCCGAAATCTGAGCTTGTTCAAGAGCATAGGCAGAACGAGTATTTGGAAGGTTCGACTTGTGGATTGAATAGTTTGCCGCTAAGGTCCCTTTGTCAATGGGTTAACTGCTGACTCCGAGCACCAAACGACGCTGTGAAAGGAAAGTAGAGTACATACCAACGGCACAAATAGCTTCCGAACACCACCCCACAATATGACGAGTACGCTCCAAGTCTACTGAAGAAATATCCACGCTCTTGACGCCACAGTCAAGATAGGACATTCGAGTATCTGGGTGCAGATTATAGATAAAGTGCCAAATCAGGACGTCCTGGAATATTTTTGTTGGCACTAGCATCGAAGAAAAACCTTTGATAAAGTATTTTCCGTTGAATTTGTCGATATATCGCGTCGCAGTCAGTGCAGCCATCATGTTCAAAGGTATCTCTAACCCCGTTCTAGTCTCTGGCCGGCGTGGAATTGGAAATCCTCGTACAATAACGGGGTTCCTGAACAGAGCATGCCAACATTGCCCATTTGTGTCTCTAGGGGCCTGCCAGGACGCTTTGGGATACCTGTCTCGAAGCATCTTCGCAAGATGGTCGTGCCCAAAAGTGACGCCCTGGCATTCTTCGAATTTGAACCCTAGATCAAGCAGCGCTCTGCCGAGACGCCCCCCGGATCTGCTATTCTTGATATAGGGCACAGTGTAAATCACACCAGAATCGCGGGGAGATGTCCGCAATGCTGCTCCAAGCCACGCGAGTTGCTGACCTACCTCTGCAATGGAGTCGGCACGACCTTTGGCTTGTATGAAGAGACCCAAATCATCAAAGGCAGCCCCAATTGTTAGGGTTTCATCTTGGATTCAATCAGCGTCATTGTTCAAGCTCTTCCCTGAATAACGCATCGCACTGACCGACAACTCGCTCGTGGCTACCAGTGTTCCGCAACAGGTGCTGAATGACTTGCAGGACTTGTAGTCCTGTCCGCGGCCACATTTGAACTAGGTAGTCTTTGACACTGAGTGCCTGTGCATCCCTGGAAGACCCTGTTAACGTTATGGCATTAGCGATGGCCTGGTCACATGGTTCCTCGTATTCCTGTTCCTCCAGGAATGTGGAAGGATTCCAGTCGATGCGAAAATCAACCTTGCAGCTCTCTCGCAAACGGCATAACTTAGGGATCCTTTCTTTGAGGTCACTCATTATATCAACCTCAGCGCTGGCAATGGGCTTGCTTGCTTCCCTCGGCTCTGAAAGCATCGTAAAACTGGAATTGTCAGCCATGGTAAAATCGATAATGGGTAAACGGGGTCGAAGTTCAAAGTACCCTTTTTCCATTAAAGGAGTCCCTGGAGGGCCTGAAGACGGACCTATCTTATCGTTATAAGACATATGCGTCGAGCTGGAGATGCCTGGGGCACTGGGACTATTGGACGAAGCAGTTGCGCGGGCAGGCTTAAAATAGGACATAGGAGGAACTTCGTCGCCTCTTTTCAGTTCAGATCCCGGTCGAGATAACGTGTCCCGCCGAGTATCTCTGGTTTCTGCCATGTATACAGCGGCGTGTGACTTAACGCTGGTGGGCCCAACCTCTGAATCTCGGACATCACTCAAGGGACTTTTACGTCCGTATGATGGAGCAGCTACGGTCAATCTGTCATCAAAGGCTGAGCCTCTTTTAGAGCGTAGCAGGTCTGCTGATGATGTCCGATTGTCCCGGGGTTGGAGATCGTCAGATTCTCTCAAGCTCATCATCCGCCTACCGACAGCCAGACTGACGCGGAGTTCCAGATTATTGGCAGCGTTAGATATGTCCCTGTGGCCAAACTGGACATGTCTGTGCACGGTGGGGGTGAGTTAGCCCAGCGCCTAGCAGCCACTATTCCAGCTCATGGGTATACGGACCTTGTAAGACCAAAATCAAATAGAAAAAAATTGACTTGCGGACAGAATGGGCATGCAAATGGTGGGTCATGGAAGACGAGGCGATGCAATTTCAGATCTCCCTCCGTCATGAAGCCTTGTCCATCCTTGTTGCGGTCACATCCGGCGATGGGACAGAAGAAATGGTTGGTCTTCGAGTTGAATTCCACATGCGTGCTAAAGGAAAGACTTAGTCTGTTTTCAGAGAATTGGCTCACATGGTAAGGGGTGCATCTCACAAGACAGCCTTACGGCAAGCCGAGGGATGACTTACCTCGATTCAGATTTTGGTTGAAAAGGTTGTTCACGGGAACCCGGATATCCACGTTTGAAAGACTCGATTTCATCGACAGGTTGTGGGCTATGATGCTTCAGAGGCGTGATGGAGGGTGGTGGTCTGATGTCCCGCATTGGCCAAACATCAGACACTTGATCAAAGGCAGCAGTTCCTGACCGGAGTGGGTCAGTAAAATCCCCATATGGTAGGTTTTATAATGAGGTTCGCCTACCTTTGGACGATGGTTCTTGTTTAGGGGCATCGTCAGGGTGAGTGGCTTGCTGGACCGCAGATATTTGTAGGAGTCGTTCATGTAGTTCTTGCTGGTGTACAAATTGCTGATCTACGGTTTGTTGCGGATATAAATCGGAATCCTGGGATTTGCCGTACGAAGTGGGTTCTCTAGAGTCCGAAGTAGGTTCTCCCGCGTTACTCGGTTTCTTCTTACTTGGTACACCCAGATGCGAGACTTGGCCAGGTTCCTTCGACCGTAAAAACGGCCCATCGCCGTGCCAAAGCCGATTTGACATGTCCGTATTATGGCAGTATTTCTTGGCCCCAACAGTGGTTGTCCGTTTTTCGTTCAATGCGGTCGAATCCGGGCACCACAGGACAATGACCACAAAGGTTCAGACAAAGAAGAGAAAAACAAAAGCAGAGAGTACAACACGGTGCTTTCATATCTCAGTTATGTCGCGACTGGCAAGGCTGAGGCTTCAGTCGGACTGCGCCTCTTCGGAGCGGTAAACTCCTGCCATCTATTGGTTAGGCTGTGCCGCCACAGCCGTTTCCAGGCAGCTGGCATTCAATGAGATGGCTTAGCCACGCATCCCGCTCCAGATGCATGGACAAACACGTAGTGACACCTCACTCTGGGGATATTGGTGGTGGCGCGGATTCTTGATTCCCAATACCCTTGCTTATTCCTAGCACCCCTAGGTGGATAGTCTTGGCATCTCCTCTTAGTGAAAAGCACCAAAATCAAGCCAAAACAGTACAGCTTGGAGGCCAAAATTAAGTAGGTCCTAATCTTAGTTATAAGGGAATGTATAGTAAAGGGTAAAGAAATTCACTAGCATAAGTTTTTCCATGTTCTCTGAACAACTTCAGGCGTAGCGGAGAATCTTCCTTGTTTTCGACGAATTTTCTAGTACAGATTATTCTATTAACACCGCGCTTTAACTGCAGTGTAAGCGAATTCTATTTTCCAAGATATTGTCTGTCAAATATGTAGTTTGCGCTGCCTCACCCTCTCAATAATTTCGGGCTTGCATACTGTACTTAGGCAAAAGGCATTATGGGTCGCCGCACGGTCCATCCGCGTTAATTCACGCGACGCGAGGAACGCGTCCCACATTCACAATAATACACTACCACCATGGCGCGCTCTTTTAGCCAAGAACTCTCCGTGAATCGAAAGCGCGGACGAGAATTGACTACTTCCCATCACGCTGCTATTATTTCTCGGTGTGAAAGTGGCTCAACAATACCTGAACCTATGGCGGAGTTCTCCTGCTCGCGCAACGCGGTGAGAGGCACCCTCTAGAGGTGGAAGGAGAGCAAAGCAGTGAGCGCCAAATTTCAAGAATTCTAGAATCTAAGGAAATGAATTTGCGCACATAGTAAATCTGACAGGCCCCCGCTGTGGAGATGAAAGCTTAAGTTGAAGCCGCATCGCTTGGCGGAACAATGTAGGGGTGAATGTCCAGACCAGCGCCTTTCCAACGCCGCTACTAATACGTCGAAACCGCTACCATGTAACTCCCCTCCATCATATTCATTTAAAATGAGACGCAGACTGTTGTTGCCCAGGAACCGCACAGCTCATCGCAGTGACACTTTAGCTCTAACGAACCTTGGACTACGCCGGTTGTACATTACTCATAGCACACCGTCATCCTCCTGCATACACCGCAAAAGCAAGTAAAGCCCTTTTAATTTCGCAAACCTGTGCGGTTTTCGGGACATAGTCACGCATTCAGCTCTCCAGCAACATCTCCATGACAGGTTCTCTACCACACGCTCGGTTTTCAACAATACCCCACGGACCACTCTCTAAACACCTCCTCCAATAAATCTCCGATCCTACAAAAATAACCCAACCTCCTTGTCAACACCCTCCATCCTCCCATCTAATCCTCCCAGCTAATCCTCCCATCCAATCCTCCCATCCAATCCTCCCATCCAATCCTGCCATCCAATCCTCCCATCCCACCCCACTCCACCCCACAGCTCCATGACGCCATCCATCCACCCACCCATTCACCCCGCCATCATATCATCCCCACACGACACCATGTGCAACGGCAAGCACCGTGCCCGCCTTTAGTTCACAACCAGCGAGCTGCCGCTTCCCAACACCTGTGACCTAGACTCCAAACCCAACTCGACAAGAACCCCAGGGCCCCGGTATCTCCGAGACATGGATAGACGCGCAGATCCAATCACGTCCACCGCCCGGGGCCAACTATGCTACGACAACCGCCATCAGCACCACTCCACGTAAAAAGCGCACGAGATCCAGTTCTCCAACGCAAGCAAATGCAAAACGCAAGCAAAGACGCCCCTCTTGCTCACAAATCCACAAAGTCCGGATTCCCGCTCGTCACCGCCCACTTCAAAGCCCATCCACATCCCCTTACTTCAACGAGGAAAAAAAAAGGTGAAGGTTCATTATGTTTTACCTTTACTTATAGTAATACTCATAAAAATAATAGTAGTAGTAGAATCATCCTCCCCTCCCCTTTTCATCCACCCCTCACCTCACCTACTCATCATCACAATCCTCATCCTTGCCATCCTTGCCCTTCCCCTTACCCCCATTGCCGTTTCCATTCCCCCCCTGATTCCCCCCCTGATTCCCACCAGCAGGCTTACTCTTCGACAACCCAAGACACTCCGCCATGGCGAAGAAAATATCAATACTATTATACACGCCCCCGAACTTCTCCTGGCAAGGCCCCATCGCAAACACGGGCACATCCGTCAAACTATGCACCCCTTGTTCGTTATCCACGGGCAGGGTACCATTATACGTAATCCCGTTGGGCGCATCCTTGGGGTTGACGACGTAATCGCCGCTGCCCTTGACGGTCTCCACAGCCGGGGTACGCGGGCCGTCCTTGTGCACGCGCCAGTCCTCGCGGCGGTCCGGATCCGCCATCAAGCCCGAGAACAGCGTGTAGCGCGGGTCCCAGGTGGAGGGGAAGTTGGAGTCGGAGTAGGTCAGGTTGCCGAGGACGTATTGCGACTGGCCGGACTGCTCGTAGGTGCCGATTGCGTCGCGCTTCTTGCGGTCTGTGTTCTGCGCGGCGAGGTAGTGGGTGTCGACGGAGCCCATGACGTCGAAGCCGTGGCCGTGGTCGGCGGTGACCAGGATGAGGGTCTCCTTGAGGGTGTTGGATTGCTTGAGTTTGGCGATCGTCGCTTTGATGGTGTCGTCGAGCTCGAGGAGTTCGCCAAGGGCGCGGTCGTAGTCCAGGGCGTGCATCATCTTATCGATGCTGGCGGCCTCGGACATGAGGAAGAAGCCCTTGTCGGCGGAGCGGGCCTGGAGGATGTCGATGGCCTTGAGGGTCATCTCCTTGAGGCCGGGTTGGTCGAGGGCGGGCTTCTTGTCGCCGGCGGGGGAGAGGGACTGGTTGAGGTTGGTCTTGTAGACGTTGCGGTCGATCCACTTGGCCATGTTGGAGACGGAGAAGATGCCGAGGGTCTTCTTGTCGTTGGGGGTCGCGGTCAGGGCCGTCTTGTTCCAGACGACCTGGTAGCCCTTCTTCTGGAACTCCTGGTAGTAGTCCTTGTCCTGGTAGGTCTTGCCGCCCAGCTTGGAGGGGTAGAACTGCTCGGCACCGCCGCCGAAGAGGACCGAGGGGCCGTCCCACTGGTTCCAGGTGTAGTTGGTGACGCCGTTGAGGAAGGTGTCAACGACGTGGCCGTACTGGCCGCGGTCGCGGGTGTGGGCGGTGAGAGCGCCGGGGGTGGCGTCGGCGATGAAGGCGGTGGAGACGATGCCGACCTGGCCGCCCGTGAGGCGGTGGAAGATCTCGGCAATGGTCTCGACCTTGGGGTCGTCGAAGGGGTTCTTGCTGGAGTCGGCGTAGACACCGAGGCAGTTGACGGTGCTCTTGTGGCCGGTGTAGAGGGCCGTGGCGGAGTTGGCCGAGTCGGTGATGAAGGAGTCGATGGAGTGGGTCATCTGGTGGCCGAGGACGGGGAACTTGTCCATGGCCATGAGGGACTGGTACTTGCCGTTGATGCTCTTGTGGGCGATGAGGCGGGCGGCGGTGATCATGTTGGTGGTCATGCCGTCACCGATGAACAGGATGATGTTCTTGGTCTTGCGCGCCTCCTTGAGGTCGCGCACGATCCAGGTGGCCTTTGTGGTGCTGCCGTTGTTGTACTTGAGGGTAGCGGTGTACTCTGCGGGGGGTCAGTCAAAAAGCTCTCGATAGATCTCAATTGTCGGATTCTCACCTCCAGGCTCGTACAGAGCAACGCGGCGATAGGCCTTCGCGGCGACATCGACGATGGACTTCTTGCCCGCGTCCCTGGCGAAGAGGTCTGTGAGAAAGTCAGCTCTGTCGAGTTCCAAGCGATCCGCGGTTTCTACATACCCTCATACCAACCGAAGTCCCACTTCTCGAGCGGGGCGTCGGGGATGCCGAAGAACTTGGTGACGTCCTGGGGCTGGCCCTTTCCCTTTGCGATGGAGAAGGTGAACTTCTCGTCGAGGGGCAGGCCGATGGCCTCGGAGCCGTTCTTGGGGGCGTGGACCTCGAGACGGATGTCGAAGTACTGACCGGCGAGGAAGTCGGCCTGGTCGGGGGGGAACACGCATCCTAGACGAAAGTCAGCGTTCTGGTGTAGTGTCGCAATTCGTTTCCTTTGACGTACCCAAGGTAGGGCAGGCACCCAACCTCCGGAAGGTCTGCGCAGAGGCAGCCGTCAGCAGCAGAGCGCCGGCAAGACCGATCTGTTGGAACGACTTCATATTGAAAGGGATCCCAAGGCTCTGGGGATGGGGGGAGGCAACGAAGGACGAAGGAGAGCTCGCGACGGAGCGAAACCGTGGACGGGATGTGCAGGGAACTTTATAATCTCGCCAGGTACGGCGACATCATAGCTGTAGCTCTCTCCCCCAGGCACCATGCACCATGCACCATGCCCTCCGCGGTATCTCCAGATGCATACACCCGGCGGGGACCAGGCCAGGGCAGTTCACTAGTTACTAGTTACCAGCTCTAGTTAGTCCCATCCCGTCCCTCTGCGCCGCCTACGTGGGACATGCCTGGCATCCATGATGCTGCGGGCTGCTGCACCCGCCCTCGTGCTCCCATGCGACGATGTCACTGCTGGATTGCTCCAGCGTGCCAATGATTCGGGTCGTGCAAACCGTCCCGCTATGCGGTTACTGGGTTCTTGGCGTGAATATTTCTCGCGAATTTCGCGATGGCTTTGAGTTTTTGGGCCGCGGCTTGCCCGTGGTCGCAGGATTCCTCTGCGTCCATGGCAGGGGGGAGTACGATGCACGTGGGAGGTGAATGGACGGGGTCTTGGCGGAACGTGAAGCAGTGCGGTATTCTGATTGGTTAACGAGGTAAGTGGACCCCTGGCGAGCATTATTTGCCTACTATTCCCTCTCTAGTCCTACCTCAATATCGTCCATGGCCGTGCCTGGTGCGCGGATTCACAGCCTTCCCGGCAGATGGGCAGCGCAAATGAACATCAACATGGCTGTCCCTGTAAAGCGAGCCTGGGAACGCGCGGAGTCCGCCTACGAAGCCCTATCGAGTATTGTTGGAAACAACCCTTGGGAAGAGGTGGACATTCACAGGAGACGACGGGCCCGGTATGCAATATACGCGTGTGCGCGACGACGTTCCCATTGGCCAGGCCGGCTTACACGCATGTGCTTGTACGATTCTAACGCTAAGCTCGATCCGGTAATCGCGACCTTCGAAGGTCCGATAGAACAACCATAGAACACCCGTGCGCAAAACCCTCATCTTATCACCAATCTCATGGTCTATGCCGTAGGTCTGGTCTTCCAAATGGAAAAATTGTTTAATCACCGGTTACGGATAGCCTCTTCCGAGGTACATACCGAAAAAAGGTACACGGTAGTGTCCCCTCTCCCACGTGCGCTCTCCCCCAGCCACACTACCACCGTACCCACTTCCCACGCCTCAATTCTTACAAACCCTCAAACATGAACGGTGAACCCCAAGACTTGAGCCGATTATCCGCAGACCCATCCAGGCAAGGAACAAGCGCTTCGAACTGAGCGTCATCCGGCATCTCCACGACTTCAACTTCCCTATCGAAACAATCCATATCATTAGCTAAAAAGGGCCCTTCAAAGTACAACAGCCACTGCTTGACTCGGGAGGGTGGGTAGTGGGTAGTGGGTCAACTACTCCTCCGATTCTCTCGATGCCGCCACTACTGCTCCCTCGTGCCCGTTCTCCGTCTCTGCGTGCCCGTCGCCTTCCTCCGGCCGAGTCGCCTCCTTGCCCTTCGGCGACGCGACCACCCCAGCCGGAGGCACAAACGTGTCGCCCTCGTCCGTGTCGAGCTGCATCAGGAACGTCTCCCATATCTCGATGAGCTGCACGCATGGTTAGAAGCCGAGCCAAAAAACAAAGGTATGGGCGGGATGGTATCGTAGCGTACCTCCTTCTGCGCCTCCACCGCGCTCTCCAAATACGTCTCGACGCCAGACTTGAAATCCTCCACCTTCTCCCTCTCAAACCGCTCCAGCTCGCTCCGCATCAACCGGCCCATGTCCTCGAACAGCAGCCGCGCCTGATGCACCTTCCTCTCCGCGTCCGCCAACTCCGCGCTGACCTGGTTCAAGCGGTCCTGCTGCGACCGCCCCTGCCGCAGCAGCTTATCCTGCGCCGCCTTGCGCTTCTGCATCTCCGACTCCGCCGCGTGCCACGAGTGGTACGCTTTCTGCCGTTGCTGGAAGGCCGTCTTGACGGACCCGATCAGTCGGATGTACTCGTCGATGACGATGCCAAAGGTGAGGATGTCCTGCGCCGCCTGGCGCTCGTACAGCTCGCGGATCCGGATCTGGATGTCCGATAGGCTCTCCAGTGGATCGGACAGCGAGGGTGCCAGTTCAACTGTAGCGAGTGAATGTAATGACGCCGAGAAGTCGCCGGCCGCTTCAGCCAGTCCCTTCCGTTGCGTTACTACCGTGTCCAGAGCTTTCAGGAGCGCTTTCAGTTGAGCCTCGAGCGCGTCCAGATAGACTTTCCGATCGTGGAACCACTGGTGATAAGTTAGCTGAAGCGTCTTTGGTCACTTTGCAGAGTCCCTTACGTCGTCGTGCTCCACGAATTTCCCCCCACCACCAGACAACATGCCCCCAAACATGCCTTTACTCTCGCCCAGCCCCGGGTCCTTGCGCTCCTTGTTCTTCACATCGATGCCAAACGCCTCGCTCTCCAGGAAGAGCTTCAGGTCACCGTCGTGCTGCAAGACGGGGTGCGCCGTGATCTTGTTCAACATGCGCTCCAACGCCGCACGCCTCGATTCCACAAAGTCGGCATCGAACCGGCCAACCGCCTGCTTCTCCGGCGGCGGCGGTATAATCACGCCCGGGTTGTTGTTATGTAGCTGGTTATAGAGCCAGAGGAAATCGCGGTAGCGGCGCGACACGGTGAACTCCGGGTTGCGATACCCCTTCGACGTCGTCTTCGTGTGTACCGAGTACTCCGTGTGCGAACTCGTGAGGTCTCCCACCTTGTGGGGATCCCCCACCGTGATGTGGAAGGAGGGCTTTGCGGCTTGCTCTACGCTCACGCTCGGCTGCGTCTGTCGCTGGGGCGCGGCGCCGCTGGGTGGCTGTACGGGCGGAGGAACTCGTGGCCCGGCTCTCATCTGCGCCTCTTCGTCCTCGTCGTCGAGGTTCACCGAGTCCATCATACCGCGCAGCGACGCCGTGGAGGCCGTAGGGGTAGCTTGCTGGTTTCGTGCCGTCGCGGGTTCCTTCTGCGGCGGCGCGGGGGGTGCTTCCGGTGCAGAGGGGGGTGTTGCAGCTCCCAGGGGCCCCAGAGGGTCCTCCACGGCCTCCAAACGAGGTGCCTGCACACCATGTTGTCGTCTTCGAGGTCCCCGGGGGGAGCGCGGTGCGGTGGAGGCTTTCGCTCCAGAGGTTGCGCTGGTCGCGGAGGCGGTTTGGGATTCTGGTCAATTAGTCTTGCTCAGCATTCAAGGCGCAGCGCAATGCAATGTATACCAGACTCGTCGTGCTCGATCTTGGGGACGTTGGACGGGCTCGACCGCGAGGGCACATCTGCGGCAAATTAGCTTTCGAGACTGCTGAAACGGGTGATCGGGAGGTCCTACCGCCCCAAGGGGAGCTTCCTTCGTCGCCGAGATCCATGGTGCTGTGAATAAGAAAGCTGTTGTGCTGGTCGGATAGATCAGATTGTGGTGACGAGGTGGTCAAGCAGCCCGGACTTCAGCGCCTCAGCGCGGAGCTGGTCTTGGCAGAGATCTCCTCCGCTCCGCTCCGCAATCCGAAGCTCTCTCATGATCAGTCCTTTCAGCGAGACACGCCGCCTCGCAATGAGCATACCCCGGCGTTCACCTAGGTTAGAGTCTCTCCGTTAAAGTCATTTTCACGGGCTAAGCCATCGTGACGCATGTGGGACCCTGCGTACTCACCCCGCCGCAATGTATTTTTGCTACTCCACCCAGTGTCTTTCCTCCCGTTTCGCTTGATTCTCTCAATCGGCTTCCTTCATCTCTGCGGAATCCACCAAAACAACGGCGGACTCTAAGCTATCGCCCCGTTTTACGCGTCCTCGACTGCTGACGTACTCCCAATGGCGAAGTCAAAACCCATCAAGCCCTCACAGCCCCTTCGTCTCAGCTCACCCCGAACTCTATCCCAACTCCGTTGCTTCCAGGATCCCAGAAGACCCATTCGAGTCAGCCTCTGGGCATTGGAAGTCACCGTCTTAGATGGAAAGATCCATGGAGCGTCGGATCTGAAATTTCCAAGAAATGCGTGAAGGATGGGGCAAAAGCTCCCGGGGCGGATGCGTGCGCAATCGGGCAACCCAAACCGCGAATGTCGAGCCACCACTTGGAATTGTAAGGGGGAAAGCACTTGAACGCCTTTCGAAAGGATCAATTCTCCGATACAAGCAACTTGTCTTCTTCAGCCCAGGCCTGGGACACCGTACAAAAAGATGCAGCTCGCACTGCAGTCGAAGCCCTCGAACTTAAACTCTCGAGCCAGCCTGCATCTCTTTCCGTCATTCGCTTCTACCTGGCATTCTAAACATGTATTCCAAGATCACCTCTGTAGCTCTTCTTCTTGCCAGCACTGGTGTTGGCGCCACTTATACCAAGGCCGTTATTGCCGTTCCTACGGGTACTGGTGCTGCCAGCACTGGTGTTGGGGCTATTTATCACGAGCATGTTGTTGCACACATTCCTACCGGTACTGGCGTTGCCAGCCCTCCCTATTCCACGGGTCGCCCATCCACGCCTGGAAATCATCCCCTTCCTGAGGAGCCCCTCCAAGTCACAGTGGACAATTGCATTACCTTCAGGAACGCAGGCATCCCGGTGACGTGCTCAGACACCCCCGATTCCCTGCGGCCAGGCAACGCAACCACAAACGGCTACATGAGGAGGAGGAAGCGCACCACGTACGGTGGTCCCCGTCTCGGCCATGGACCAGTCGTACCTTCCCCACCCCTGGGAGGAAAACGCCCCCTCTGCTACAAGTTCATCTTGGGCTATCATGATGCGAATGGCCGCCCTGTGGCGCCCCAGTAAGTCCAATCGCACCTCCACTGCGTCGAGCCCGTTGTTCACACCCCATAGGCAATTCCCCTGCTATGCGGACGACTCCCGGAATCCTAGCCCTAGCCCTCCGCACCCCGGCCTTCCCGTACCTCCAGTAGGGACGGGTACACCGCCCATGCCGATTTTTACACTCCCTCAGAACTCGACTACCCCTCCGGAGAGTACGGATACACCGGCAAAACCGACCCCGACACCTTCGGGGAATCCAGAGACGCCTCCGCAAGTGTCGGATACACCACCAAAACCGACCCCAACAGGCGATTCTGAGAACGCGGAGGTTCCCCCCGAGAAAAGCGATGTCCCTCAGACTCCAGCGTCTCCCGCCCCTGCCGGGCCCACTGGGGGTTATCAAGCCGCAGCACCGCCGCAGCCTCCGCAACCGTCTGTCCAGGCGAAGGAATACACTCACAACCTACGTCATTACAATGCCCGTTATCCCGTTGCTTAAGGTGACGCCAATGTATAGGAGAAGCATTCACTCATTCACTTCCAGCTCTGCTCCGTCCTTCAACAATAAATCGTTTATAGATCGGTTTTTTATATCTATGTCAGATGGGATGGATATACTCGCTCTTAATTAGATTCCAATACACAAAACGCATGATCCACCATGCCAATATTCACAACCCCGCGCTCCCTCCCTCACAAACTCGACTGCCCCACCGCCGCCTTCCCATGCTCACACGTATAACACACCTTGCCATCCTCCGTCCTAATGACCCCCTTCGTCAACCCCATCCGCCTCCCCAAATGCACCACCTCGCTCTCAATGAAGACCTTCGCCCCCTCCGGCGCCGGCCGCAGGTACGTGCAGTTCAGCGTCCGGCTGACGTGGCCCGTGTCCCAGAACCCGTCGCGCGACACCGCGTTGATGGCCGTGGACGTGCAGATGTCGAAGATGAGCGCGACCGCCCCGCCGTGCAGGTTGCCCGTCATGTTGCACAGCTCCCTGGGCACCGTCATGGAGTAGACGACGACGGCGTGGTGCGGGTTCGAGGGCGTGGGTTCGGCGACGGCGGATTCGAGCGTGATGAATTTGGGGAGGAGGGAGTCGTGGCCCTGGTTGCTGTAATGTTAGCATTGTGGATTGGATTCGTGCAATGGCACATGCGGGGCCGGACTTGTGCATACGTCGTAGCCTTCGGAGCCGGCGAGCTCGAACCACCGCTTTACGCGCTCGAAGGCGGAGGCGTCGGGGTTCTCCTCGGTCATCATCTTTTGGAAGAGCTTCGCGCGGGTGCCCATGGTCGTCGGGAGCAGATGACGACGGCGATTCTATGCGTGATATGCGACGAAAAACGAATGACAGTGTACGTGCGTACTCTCAAACAAGGCACGTCAAGGTGGGCGACTATGGTGTCGGTTCGAAATCATGTATGCAACCATGTCGTGAATTGGTAATCTGGAGGATCACTTTCGGGTGGAGTTGCGCTGCCGAGGTTCGCGGTTACAAGAGCGTCAAGAACTATTGCTTAGTCATAACCTTGTCCCAACCTTCACCATAACTGAAGAGAGCTGGCAGATGCCTGTGTATGGCCCCATCTTCGAATAATAGACATGTTATCATGCGCTGTAAAAACGGGATTACACGTACGTCTGCAGGCAGAGGGGAAGTCGCAACGGTGCCGTGCGTCTGCTCGCCGTTGCAATACAATATTCGCCAATCATGCTAGTGAAAGACTAGTATTCAGGAGAAAGGATACCAGATCTTTCCGATGATGAGGTATCTATGCCTCCCATGAAGACCGACATCCAGGATATACGGCGACTCCGCCATGCCATCTTATGAGGACTATTCCCAAGATTCATCTACAGTTCTGGTAAGCTAGGCCGTAGCAGGATAGCGCGATCTGATCTGTGAACGATCTGAGATCTGAGAGGCCCGTGCGGCCCGATCCATATCCTCCACTGGTTGTCCATCTTTGTCCCATCATGACGCCATGACTATGACCCAGTGTAAATACGGGCACCATGGCACATATAGCCCTCCCACCCATGCATATGCATCCTGCTCATGCACGGCTGGCACGAACAGGAACCTCTTCTTCCTACATCCAAGATGGACAGTTCCACGAAGCAGTCTGATCGAAAGCGAGTCCTAATTGTGGGTGCGGGTGCGGCTGGTAAGTGTCATGTGGTATAGCATAATCGCGACAAGGAACTGAAATCCTGGCTCAGGCATGTCATGCGCTCACCATTTGGCTGAACATCCTGACAAATTCGACGTTACTCTCATCGATTCTCAGAACTATTGCGGCGGCCAGGCATTCTCTATACCTTTGGACAAATCGCGCCATGGTGCGGATTGGCTTAACCAAGGGGTGCAGGGTGGCAGCTATATTTTTCATCACACCATGACGATGTTCGCTCGCCAGGGGCACCACGCAGATCCAGTGAATCTTCAGGTGAGGATTGATTCCCGATTTCGCGGTAGCGGAGGTTGACGATATCCAGGTATCTTTCGGAAAAGACGACATCTTCTGGACAAATGTCTTCCCCACCGAGCTCCTTGCCAGACATCAAAAAGAGATAAGCCGCTTCAAGCGGATGCTGACCATAATCCGCTGGTTCGAGCTCTTCTTCGCCTTGATACCCATCAAATACCTCATGAAGATGTTCTTCTTCTCCGAGGAATTCAGCAACACGATTGTTCTTCCCATGGTCGCCCTCTTCCTTGGTACGGGTAACTACACGCCCGAGGTACCCGCAATTATCCTCGAAAGGCTCTGCACAAGTCCGACGTTCGGCATGTGGTATCCTGCGGACCAGCTAAGCGTTGCCAGTAATCTGCCGCCCATGGTCGTATTTCCTAAATTCAGCACGTTCTACGAAGACTGGAGAAGGAGCCTGGTTGCAAAGGGAGTCAATGTGAAGCTTTGCACTGAACTTACGAGAGTGGTCAAGAGGGATAAGTCAGGGGTGACGGTGAGGATGATTACGCGCACCCCTCACCCTGACCATCATAGCCCAGAAAGTGCTTGGGTACCACATGATAGAACCAGTACCGCGGATGCAGACGCGGAGGAAATTGAGGTGCACTTCGACGAGCTAGTTCTTTGTGTGCTGTAGGTCACCGTCAGCAGTGATGTTATTCCGGCAATCTAATGCAAATCCAGTGCGGACACTGCCAAACGCATCCTTGAGCCGACTTCATCCTTTCGCGAGAGAAAGGTCCTCGGATCTGCCAAATTCGCAGACGTGAGTTAGATCTGTTGATCGAATAGGCACACAGTATGCTAATGTCCTAGCAGGATATCACGGTCACTCACTGGGACAGCGACTACATGAAGAAACACTACGAAGTCTTCTACAACCCAGATCAAGCCGTAACCGCCTTGTCCGGGGTCGATCAAACGACACGCGACCAGATGGGCCAGAAGTCTTTCCGACCCATGTATCTGATCAAGATGTACCCGCAGGACCGCTCAAAGCTAGAAATGTGCTTCGACTGCACCAACTATCAAAGCCAATTCCCGCCCGAGGTCCCATTTGACAAGCATGTCTTCCAAACCATATACCTGAACAAGCACCGAGATGGACACCTTTGGAGCATCGACGAGATCGACGAAAGCAAGATCATTCGGAAGGATTGGTGGCATCAGCTCTGTCATTCTTGGACCCACTATCTGTTCGTCGTCCCCTGGATGTGGTTGCTTCAGGGGAGGAAGCGCACCCGGTTTGCCGCGGCTTGGACGCTCGTAAATGCGCACGAGGTTGCCGTCATCAGCGGCATTGCAGCGGCCGTTGACCTCGGTGCCACGTACCCTGAGGATTTGGAACGAGACAAGTTTGCGTTCTTGAGTTTCAGGTTATATTATCTTCTTACGTACGGGAAGTGGTACGCCCGCAAGACGGCTCCAAAGTCAGGGGTGGGCCGGGATTGGGCCAGTGGCTTGTATGGCAGCGTTTACAACGGCCCGGGAGTTGCGAAGCAGGATCGACAAACCTGGAGGGAGGAAAATGGCATCCAGAGTTGAAAATTGAGAGGGCACAGGTCATCTTTGTGCGCGGTCAAATGCTGACTGATAGTGATACAGCGAGGTGCACCGTAGCCTCGGGCGTATCTCGCACGAGAGATCCCAGCAGTAGTAATACAATATTCTAATCAAGTGATGGGAGGACTTAAGCCTAGGTCCGATCTCTAGTACAAGTTTGGCACCACAAGCATAGGGCGTGGAACGGTAGCCTCAATCATCCGAAACTTATTTCCGCACTAACTCCGATAACAACGAACGAACACCACACAGTGGATCGAAAGCTCGCGGCGTCACAATATTTTTTAAAGTGTCAGCCACGATATAAAAGGTCTAATTTTTAAGCACCTTCCAAGACTTTTCGTTCGATATCCTGAAAGCTTGTCGCGACCGCTCATATTCACTATCCGTTCTCCAGACTAAGTAGTACGAAGCAAAATCGCAGCCATGGCTCCAACAACGAAGCTCGACATCATCTTCGGCGCCATGACCTTTGGCAAGGAAGGTAACCACCTTGTTTGGGACATGCCCTCACCTAACTTCTGCGTTCTCACAGCTCTCCAGGCGAAGAGGGGGTCCGCACCTCCAACCTAGACGACTGTGCCTCCATCCTCTCCACCTTCCAATCGCATAACCATCACGAGATCGACACCGCCCGCATGTACGGCAACGGCACCAGCGAAGAGTATCTCGGTGAGTTGGACTGGAAATCGCGCTCCCTTACGTTGGCCACCAAATTCTACCCAAACGTCCACGGCTACTTTGGACGGCCCGTCACCTATGCTACAGAAAATTACATGCGCCCGTCCCTGGAAGGCTCCCTCGCGGCTCTGAAAACAGACTCCGTAGATCTGTGGTACCTGCACGGCCCGGACAGGACGGTCCCACTCGAGGAGACCGTCGAAGCGGTGCAAAAGCTGTACCAAGAAGGGAAATTCAAAACGTGGGGGATCTCCAACTTCATGGCCTGGGAAGTCGCTGCCATCTGCGAGATCTGCACCGCCAGAGGATGGGTCAAACCGACGGTATACCAAGGCGTATACAACGCCCTGAACCGCTCCGTGGAGCACGAGCTCCTCCCTTGTTTGCGTAAATACGGCATAGCGTTCTACGCTTTCAATCCGCTGGCAGGAGGCTACCTGACCGATAGATATCACCGCAATACGAGCGATTCGGAAATCGAAGCCGGAAGTCGCTTTGACCCCAAGCGTTTTCAGGGGAAAATGTACCGCATGCGATACTGGAATGAAGCTTTTTTCTCGGCGCTGGAGCGGTTGCGAGAAGTGGCGCTGCCGAAGGGGTTGAGGGAGAGTGAGGTGGCGCTGCGTTGGATTATGCATCATTCCGCGTTGAAGCGGGAGTTTGGGGACAAGGTGATTATAGGCGCGAGTACGAAGGAGCAGTTGGAGAGGAATTTGGAGGATTTTGAAAAAGCAGAGTTGGATGCAGAAGTGCTGGATGTTTTGAATGAGGGCTGGGAAGGGTGTCGGGGCGTGACTTGGAAGTATTTCCATTGAGCGCGTGTTTACAAATCGGTGGTTGTAGCTTCCTCCTTTTGGCCTGTCACATGGTGTAGTTGGTTCTGAGCTGGTTGGAGGAGAGACAACGCGCCGGTATGCCTTCACTGGCCTCGACATACTAGAGCTTTAGATTCTTCAGGCTACAAACCTGAGTCTACGAGTACATCCGTCTCAAAATCTGCTATGATAGTACCTAAGACTTCAACCACCGTGTCCAGTATCCTTCCCAAGTCACCCCTAGGCCAGCGCATCCATCAAAATAGAGAATGTTGTTTTCTTCAGGGACCTGAACCTCTTGCTGCTCCCCTCACTGAACTTGCCCTCAAACTGAACTTCAATTTCCACGGCCGACAGCTCAACTCCTGCTCCCTTGTCCACGGCAACCATGACCACCTCCTCCCTTTCCCCTCAAACTGGGGCTCCACAAATTTGCCCCCACGGTCAAACTGACTCCATCTCTCTGAGTATTCCCCTCGACCGTTGGGATACATCCACAGGCTCTGGTCACAATATAAGTGATCGAGACGGTCGACTTCCAGGGCTCCACATCTGTGCACAGCAATGGCATAACCCTCATCGATGTTGTGGAACTTCCTGGGTAGGGACTTGTGCATCGACGGATCCAGGATGTAAATATTTTTGCCCTGTGGACTGGGCTCCGGGTACATGGGCCGTGCTGGCGGAGCTGCGACAGAATATGAGCATCACCTCTCAAGTAAACAAGGTGGTGAAATCAAATTTGAAAGACCTACCACATAAATTTCCTTCTTTATCACGGGGCAACCCCAAACGCAACAACTCAACCATCTTCCGATCCAGAAAATCCTCGGGAACACCGTATAAAGCGCAATACGTCCTCCACTGCTCCCAGATCTTGATATAAAGCGGCTCCGGGTCCTCAGCTCTTCTCATCCTCCTCGTATACACCTTGTGCCCGAACTCTGGCGCAGGTAGTATCTCCGTAACCACATCAGGCGGATTATGCAATGTCCACCACTTCGTGGCGAACTCTCCCTGGGGAAACCATGATGGCCGCCAATGCAGCGTTTCGTTGTCTCTGAAAGAGGTCAATATGAGGAGGTCCTGCTGAAGGCGCTTCAGCGCCGGATCAGCGTCGACGAGGTCTTGCGTTAAGATGTCCGGAATATTGGGCAGTGATGGCATGCAGGCGGAAGTCATGCTACTGTATCTACCCGGTGGACTGGAGGGCTCCGTGAGCGGAGTTAGGTATCCATTCTGGGGGCTGGAGTTTGCTGATCGTGGTGGGGAGGAGGAAACAGATGGTTCGTAAGACATGTCTATGGATGTTGCTCGTGGTTTCGTGATGTCCGTGTAAAGTTTGTCATAAGTTGCTGTTTGTGGTCGAAGTGAAGTTTAGACAGAGCAGTCGCTTGCGGATTGAGGGGAAGGGAGCGGTGATGTTATTGCGTGACGGTGATGGTGAATCAGACGGGTGAATGCCAAACAAGGTAGGCGATGTGGCGGGTATAATTGTAAGGGCAGTCAAACGTAATTGCTCGTCGCGACGTGTTTTGGGATTAGATCTCATCATGCCTCAAGTAGGCCTGGTATCGATTCCTGTGATAATACGCAGCCGTGCGTGATGGTGCTCTAGTAACAAGGCCCCGATGCGTTCCGCTTCATATAGAGACGGAAGTGCGCAAGTGATGGCCACCAAGCGGTGCATATCTGAGTATTCTTTGGCGGTTCCCAGTATTAAATTAAGTTGCCGCAACTTCATTTCGTTTCACGCAATCAATCGACGTGCAGTTTCGACTCAGTCGTTCGTAACCGAAGACCATCTCTTGCAGGTGTACCCGTAGCCAGTACCCTAGTACTCTCATCGTCCGTGTAGGGAAATCTTCCGGCTTTTACTGGTCCCATATCTTCCACGTCAAGAAACGAAAGAGAACTTCGATGAGTCGCGCTCTCTTCCCCGAGCGCTACCCTTGTGTTGCCATCCATAACAGAAGCTTCAACATCGTAGTGTTCCTCCTCGAACGTTTCTGACTGTGAATATGATGTAGCGGACGATGTATGTATTTCCTGCGATGCCGATTCTGGGTTTTGCAACCATTCCAACTGGCGGTACAACCGCCGATAATTGGTCTCACGGATGAGAAACGAGCGGTCAATGAGGGCATCAACATCCCGCTATAAAAATAAGTCAGCATAGCAATCCTCCCTTGGTGCAAAACCGTACCGTCGTAAGGCGTCCATCCAGGGCATATGCTCCAGTACTCGACGTCTTAAATTGGAAGCCGAGCTCCAAAAGCGCATACTCCTCCACGAGATCCTTTGAAATCAGCAGATAGTCGCCATTCCTCCCCTCGGAGGGAGTAAATTGAGGCCTGTAGTCGGGTGTGAAGAAGTGCACATGTACAGGTTGGCTGCCAATGAAGTACGTATGCCCAGCGTCTGTAGGAAACCATATCAGCCATTCGTTATTATACAGTACTGCATCGTCGGGTCCGAATAAATACCTACCAGATATTCGCACGTAGAAAGGTTTCCATCCTATGGACCTTAGTGTCCGGATCAGGTCACTGCCGAGTGGACCCGTAGGCGGCTCCCAGCATATAGTGCTCGGAACTCCTCCAACCTTTGAGGTCTCCTCAACATATGGGACAATTTCCATGCTATTGCCAAACGGAATGGATGACCTTGTGAGGAAACCCCCGGTCTTGAGGTTAGCATGCAGCTCTCTTGTTCTTGCAGACGTATAATCTATGGAAGGCAGCGTAACCACGCTCTGAACCATGTCACTTTCATCGTTCCCATGACTACTTGGAGGACCGAGTAGTTTTGACTCCACCATGTCACTATGAGGGGTGTGTGAAATGCTTCCAGACCTCGTAGACTGCAGATTCCTGGGGGTGTCTTTGGAACGCAGAGAGTCCGGATGCAATATGTTTTCAAAAGCGAATTGAACCGGATTTGACGAAGCTTTACCGTCAAAAAACTCAGACACCTCGATTCGGCAATCCCCTTTCTCAATAAATGTTCGACGAGAGGGCATAGGCGCACCGGTGGTGAGCGTCGGTGGTGAGCTTTTCCTCTGCTCCACACCTGAGAGTGCAGCCAGTCGCCTTTCATAAGCCTCCAGGCGACTAGTGTAGTCTCTCTCGATTTTCTTTCTTTCGATCTCCATGTTCGTCTCGACAATGGTCTTTTCGACAAACTTCAATGACTTTTGTGCCGCCTTCTTGGCTGCTTTGGCTTCTGCAATGCTCTTCTCCCTCAACTTCTCAGCCTCGTTAGCCGCTTCCGCAGCTTTAGCTTCGAGGGCCACCTTCTCCTTTCTCCACTGTTCTTCAATTTCAGAATGCCGTCGAATTGTTTCATGCTGTTCATGCAGTAAATCCTCAATTTTGGAAATACGCTCATCCGTATCGTCGTTTGCAAACGGTCTAGAGGTACGAGATAGGTTTTCCTCCATTCCCTCGCCCCTGTCCCTGTTTAACACTTTCTCTTCACTTTTGTGAACGACCCCGAGATCTTCCAACCGGGACATGCGTTTCTCTGGACCTTCTTCCACAGCCTCCAGTCTCCTCTCGAGCAAGTCCACGAGACGCGAGAGCTTAGCTTGCTCCAGGGGCGGTAGAGGAGGTGGCGGAGGTGGCGGAGGTGGCGGAGGCGGCGGTTCTGGTGGTGGTGGTGAACGGGTCGGAGGCGGCGTATAGAACCGTTCCGGGAGTTCAACGCGGGGATGCAAATCAGGGCCCTCATTTGGTATAGAGGTCCATTCACTAACCGGGAAAGGGGTGGAGAATGAGGTTGGCTCAAGGTACGTGTTACTCAAGTTGTCCACCTGAGGGCGAGATTGAGGATGAAAGGGATTGCCATGATAGGAGGGTTTGAGTGGCGAACGGGTTCTTCCAGGTCTAGATGCTTTGTTTGCTTTAGCTTCATTTCTGCTAAGCAGAGTGTTTCCGTCCGTATCTACGGTGTGAATGGAGAAGGCATCCAACGGAGTCGGTTGTGGCGGTTTGTGCTGCCGCTGTCGTCCGGACGATGAATACCCAGTGTCGTCGACTTTGAAAGGGTTAGACGGTTGCTTCTGATGTCTGTTAGACGGTTGCGTCTGTTGTCTCAAAGAACGATAGTGGGAGGAATCAGTTATGAAATCCCAGGTTTCAGCCTCAGAATCATCCTGCTCATCATCCAGCTCGCCATCATCTTCAGAACTTGACAATTCCTCCTGATCCAGTGTCGCTCTGCCCTGTTTATTTTCTCTCTCTTCATTATACTTTTTGATTCTCTGGACCAGATTCTGTGTCCATGCGCCTTCAAACCTGAACGGGCTAGAGCCCCCGCTCGTTCGGACCTGCGAATCCGACAAGAATGTCCAAGTATGAAGCAGTCTGTCAACTACGATGGAAGGCTCAGTAAGCTGATTCCACACAATGGTCTTCGGCGGACTAGGGGCAAATTTGACCATTTTGTCTCTCTTCTCTGGCATAGTAGTTGTTACTTTATTTGACCCCTCTGAATCATAGTCCTCGACAGTGGGTTGATGCGAACCTGTCGAAGATTTCGCCTCCAGGTCCGTATAGAGAGGGGCTGGAGGAAGCTGACCAGCGTCATCAATGCCAGTCATGAAAACCAGGTGATATAACCAAGTGGCCGTGTCATTGAAGTCTGCCTGCCAACGTTGAAGACTACTGTCGTAGTGCCGTCGTTTCTCCGTAGGATTTGATTCGTTCTCCTCCTTCGCCTTTTCCACGGCGAGCCTGTTGGCTTGAACGACGCTTTCAGCCAATTTACGAAAGCGGTTGACCTTCGCGGTTGAAGTTACTTGTAAATGAGCGTTCACATTGTTAATGGCCTCCCTGCACAACCGGTCAACGAAGCACAGTAATCTCGGGTATCTTCCACCTACTGTCTTTTGGTTTCCTCCGACGCCAGCTGCACGAGCGATACAACGAGGGTCAACGACGTCTTTATGCCCTCCACCTTCTCTAGTAGAGTCCTTGCCCGTGGTGCATTGAAGAACCATTTCAATCGACTCAACGGCTTGCGGTTGTCTAATTTTTTCTTCAGCTTCTCTTCGACCTGCCTGAAACGAGTAATAATGGAGTGAACCTGCTGGAAGAGGGCAGGTTTGCAAACACGCTGATAGGTTTGCAGCAGATCCCCCAGTAACTCCAGACTTTGAGAGAGTTCCGACAGCTCCTGCGCTATGTCGCTGATCTCTGTTCGAGCATTCTTGATGGTCTGGGCAACCTTAAACAGTGTTAACGATAGCTCAGCAGCTGTTACTCCAACAGTGATTGCCGAAGCAATGATAGAGAGGGGATCTGCCATTCCGAAACTATAATCTTTCTATCCGTCGATCCGATGCCGCTAGGAACGAAGGAAATGCCGGTTGCGTCTATTTGACAGAGCCCGCGGAGTTTACACTGGGTTTCACAACCCAGCCTTGCCTAACGTCGTACTGCAACAGTTGCGAAGTGGAGAATTGCATCCTAGATCTGGGCCGGCGCTTTGAAGGAGGCTCTAACGGCCACGGTTTGAGTTTTCATAGTCTAAGGGCTTCCGAGTGCTAGTGAGGGGAACCATACGAGCGGTTGCGCAGTATAAAGGCCGAAATGGCAAGGTTGGCAGGCTACAAGGCTGAGAGAAAATGCATGTGCATAGCCACGCAATCATCCCGGAACTGCTTAATAAGTCAGCCGCAGCTGGCAATTTGATTGCATATAATGTCGCGGTTCGGTGCAGCTCTTACCGAACAATGATAGCTCATTGCCAAGTGTCGCGGTTCAGCTGGTCACTACTGA
>JAFHBW010000156.1:0-58934 GCA_019022765.1 Westerdykella sp. P71 | reverse complement strand
GTGCCGCGGAGGTGGAGCAGGGGGATGTGGTGGAGGCGGTTTGGTTGGCGGAGGTGGAGGGTGCGGTGGTAGTTGGTGGAGAAGGGGGTAGGAGGGTTGTCAGGAGGGTCGTTAGGGGTGGTGTTTAGGTAGTAGCTAAATGATAGGTGTAGGTAAAGAGGATAAATTAGGCTGGGAAATGTTATCTACAATTAATGCACAGTTTGATGCCATAGTAATAGTATGGCGTTTCTAAGGTGATACTTTTATAAGGTAGATATATGGTATAACGCACTGTGGGAAATCGGTAGAATGAACTTAGTATGATTCTATGGTGCTGAGATCATGCCAAAAACACCTGTCCATTCATGATGCACGATAGCTAACACAATTCCAGCCATGCAGCATACCCCGCTTCTCGTGCGTTATATATACTTCAAAAGTTGACTTGCCCCATTCCCTTCAATACCTCTCTCTGACTCGAAAACTACTGAAAGCTCGTTTTCAAGATATCAGGCTTCCTCGCCTCCAAGTCCAATATCATCTGGCCAAATAAACCGTTCGCCCATGAAAACCACTGCCTCGTCCAACGAGCAGCATCAAAGCTGTTCACGCTCTCATGGATCAGGCCCAAGCCATTAGTGGTACGGAGAATCTGTCTCAACTCGGAGATGATCTCGTTATCGTCGTCGCTTGTTAGAATTCGGACGATGGATGCCATCGGCCACGCCATACCGAGTCCTGCGTGTGGGCCGCCAACAGCAGTAAGAAGAGGTCCTCGCATGAAATATGGATTGGACGCAGATAGCACGAGTCTACGTGTGTTCTGGTAAACTTCGCGATCGACTGGGTAACCCAAAAATGGGGCGGAGAGGAGGGACGGTACGTTAGCATCGTCCATCACGGTCGCGGACCCAAAGCCATCGACTTCGTAGGCATATACCTTGCCGAACCGTGGATGGTTGATAGTTCCATGCTCTTCGATGGCACCGCGCAGTGATTTCGACAATGTGGACATCCTTTCCGCTAGAGGTGCCGCATTCGATGCATTCAGCTTGCCCATGATTTCTGCCGTTGACGCCAGATAGGAACTGAACATCATATTGGCTGGTATGAACAGTTGATAGATGGTCGAGTCGTCGCTGGGTCGGAAAAAGGAGCGAATCAAACCTGTCCCATTGGCCACGGGGCTTCCAGCACCGTCGTTGGAAACCGTCTCCGTTGCTCTCGTAGTTAGACGGGTCCAAGTATACGGGCTTTGCAACACGGCCCCATCGTCACCATATGTCGGCGTTTTCATTTCCTCGGCGACTTTCAGAACGGCTTCGATTGCCTGAACCCAGTGGAACTTCTCGAAAAATTGGTAGTCTCCAGTGGCGTGGTGGTAATTTGCCGACACCTCTAGGAAGGCAGCAAGAGAGTCCAGCTCGTACTTGCACTCGAAGACAAACTGAGGGTCATAGTTGGGCCATACATTATCGTCCCCATGGCTTGGGTTAGGAGGGTTCGATATCCCGCTCTCAGCTGGTGGTTGGAAGGAGTTGCAGTACGGGGATGTGAGCAAGTATCTGGCCTGGAGATTTATGACGCCTCGGTACAGACTCGCAATCGAATTGGGGTCGTTGCTGGCGTTCAGAAGAGGAAGGTAGCTCTGCATCTGGTTGGAAGAATCCCGCAGCCACATGGCGTTGATGTCTCCAGTGATGACGAAGGTCAACTCTTCTTCTGGATTGCTCCCTGAATGGCCTTTCCATTTGATTGCGGTGTCCAAGGTGTTTGGATACGCATTCTGAAAGAGGCGATAGAGGTCGGGGTCTTTGATGACTGATTGCATTCGCGTGAGAGTATCTTCTACGCCCGGGGACTTGAAGGTACGGCATTCCTCAGAAGGGCGCTGATACGACAGCCTGTATTTCCCGGAACTGAGCGGTTCATGAACTTGTGAGGCATACGAAGAATAGTCAGGGCATTGCGCGACCGCCAATGCCGGCAGCACTATTGCCCAACCGATGGTCGATCGCCCCAAGACAGAAAGTGTCACCATGATGAGTTTGAGGAAGAAAGTCGAAAATTCCAATGAAAATGGGATGGGGAAAGTAAAGTCGAGAAAGGGCTACATAATAACCTTGGAAGAGCGAGCATCCAACACCTGGATGCGGTAACCGCAGCACGGATGACCCTGACTGCCTTGTCACCTTCCATATTACTATACCCCGCTGCTGGATCGTCGTATCCCGTGAACAAAGTCTGTACAAACAGAACGCACAGGTAACGGATATTGAGGCCATGGAAGCGCAATTATAATATCCGACAGGTAATTATACTGGTCAGCGGGGCAAGTGCGGATAGGTCGAACGAAATCGTCGGTGATAGAGAAATATAGGAGACGAGATGGAAGAAAATAAGGTCGTGTACTCCATGGTGGGTTCGCGTGGATCGGGACAGGGGAATACCAGGCACGAGACGTTGTGATCAGGATGCAGATATTGCGGGGATGCGGAGGGTGGTTTTGCAGTGATCTCTCTATCCGCCGCCTGGTAGCCGTTTATGACGGCATCGGCAAACGTGGAAGTACCCGGGGGCACATGGAAATGACTCTCTCAAATCACTACTGCTTTCATGCTCCACAGCTTCCTTCGTGAGGTTGGGAGGAGCCTGGAGGAGGAGTGCGAGCAGAGATGGCACGGAAAGACGGGATCTGGCCAGGGGTAAGGGTAGTCATGCCCGTTTCCCTGTTTCGGGTATAGCTCTCCTGTCTTGCTCCAACGTCACCTTTCCTTCAACCTCAATCCATCTCCATTCCAGTATGGACTTCGTCTCGCTGTCGGTTATCTGATGTTCCCGAGCCGCTCTGCTCGTATAGCTATGCAGGCAGAGCCTCTTGGCCTGCCATTGGAATCAACTGATCCCAAGGGCAACCTCTCTGGCAACTTATACCAGCGCCCACTCGTCGGCCTCACCTAAAATCAAGATTAGGATGCACGGCATGCAAGAAGCGAAGGGTAAAAGTTGGTTTGACGTGATATTGAGACATGAGATCCAGAACAGATTACTTACGTGGCGCACAGTGCGATCAAACCCGTCCATCATGCCAGAATTGCGCCAAGCGTGGGCTCGAATGCGATGCTGTGCCAGTGGTTGCTAATGACCGCTCTCTAGCAAATGTGAGCGAATATCTCGCCCAAGAGGGACTGTCTGGAGTCCTGGTCCTTTCGGTTTCGAAACCTGTCTGCGAGATATCCGCACGTCCTCCGGCGTCCACACCCCTATTGGACATGCCTTTTCATTGTGGCTTCCTCCAGGATATCCCAGAAGCTCTCCAATCCCGCCTCCGACGCAGCTTGCACCACTTCATTAATATTACGAGTGCGACCCTTGCGGTAGATGGTCCAAGTCGCGCTGCATGGCCAGAGGCTATCCTACGATTCGCGGCCAGATATCCGTTCGTCGTAGGTGGGATCCTTGCTCTTGCATCCTCGCACCTGTCGCGTTGCATGGTGAATGAGGCTGAGAAGGGTGCATATCTGACCACTGCTATCGAACAACTCAACAGAGGCCTGGTTCAGTACCGACAGGAAAGTCAAGATGTCAAGAATATCAATGCCGAAGCACTGTTCTGTTTTCGACCATTGGCTCGTCGTCCCAGCTACACTCCACGACGAATGGCAGCTCGCGTTGTGCGCAATGCAGAACGGCGGGCACGCGGAATCCCAGCGACGATAAAACGTGTCTGCAATAGTTCAGGCCACAGCAAAAATAGAACGAATCTATCGAGGAGTACTCATTATCCTGACTTCCCATTGGGATAGTCTCGAGCAAGGCGTGTTGGGACCCCTTATGAAGAAGCAGTGGTCTGGAGCTGTTCCGGCCTCCCCAAGAGCGATCGATGAGGACAAGAAGCTCGACGCCCTGCAATCACCATGGACCAACACATCAACCTGTTCGGAGGACTATGTTAAAATACTGAACTCGGCACTGGAGAAGTTGCGCGACAACTTTGCGTTGGTTTCTCAACTCACTCTTCGAACACCTTGTACGGACGGCACATATACGACGGCTTTGGCTGACTGGACATCTGTCTTCGTCTGGATTACACAGGTTCCTTCGGAGTTTGCTCCCTTTTAGAAGACCAAGTACCGCAGGCTTGGGTGATATATGCACACTATGCCCATGCTCCCTGCTAAAGTCAGAGATATCTGGTGGCTGGAGGCCATACCTTCAGATATTGTTTCGACCGCTGCGCTTGTCCTCGGGGATGATAAGGTAGATCTCATCGGGTGGCCGGCTCGCTGGGCTGGGGTTGACCTGGGATCTTTCCGCAAGAGTTCGTCAGAGAGCTAGTTGCTGGCCTGGACGTAGAATGTGGCGAGCACAAGTATCGTGGTAACTGCTTCGGTATGCCCCATCACAAAAAAAGTCACAGACCTCACTCAGCTAATGGGAAGAAGATATGGAAGCCAGTTCTAGACATTACTATATACAGAAGAGATGCATCCATGTGCATGGTCGGAATGGGGCACTTCGTAAGGACTGCACAAAGAATCTCACTACTAGATGCAAACCTGAACCCGCCGATACAAAACGATTTCCGCGGAAAAGCCAATTCCATCGCCAGCTGATATCGCGAGACGACTGCCGATCATGGCCTTGTGGTGTTGCAGAGAGGCCTCGTTGCCGAATACTTAGTTCTCCCTGTAAGGAGGCGGCGGCTGGTTCCAGTTCGCGCGGGGCGGGATGTAAACGTCTTCGGGAAGACTGCTGGAGACTTAGCACCACTCACTTCAAAATCGCAGGGAGTGCAGACACATACCTTGGATGAGAGATCACGGGAACGCCTCGGAGGCCGGCGTCCTCTGCAGCGTCCTCGGCGTTTTCGGCGAGCCTGAGATTCCGGACCTCGACCTGACGTTGAAACTGCTCATCGGTCCTCGGGGCCGCCTTCTTGTTCTGGGACGTGGGCTGGCCGGCGCCGTCTTGCCTGCGGCGGTGCCACTCCCTGTTGAAGGGACCGATCCTGGACCGGCGCTCGTTATATGCTTCCCGGGCCTCGTGCCTCTTGGGGTTGAAGAGGCGGACGCAACCCCTGTAGGTGTAGTAGATGGCGGCAGCGGCGGCGACTGCACCTAGGATGGCTAAGCCCGTCATGACATCGCGCTCAAGGCCAGCATCCTGAAGAGATATTAGCGTTAGTCGAGGCCACCATACTGCGGAGCGACCAGGCACGGAAGCAGCACGAATGCACTGGGTGGTGCCGTGTTGCCGTCCGCAGTACCTAGGTTGACGAAACTTACCACGACGTGGTCCTCGGGCTTGGCGTAGTAGTCCTCTGAGGAGGAGGGTATCGGTGCCATTTTTGATGATTCTGCGAGTGTCTGGATACGGTGGGGTTGGAGTGGGGCTATGTGGTGTTGCTGACGGTGAAGGTATGGACGAGACGAGTGCAGTGGCGTTGGAGAGAAAAAGAGTTATGGGCGTGCTATATATATGGGTTTGGGTCAGTGGGAGAATACGCAAGCGCTGGAGATTGACCGAGTCTAAGTGTCTAGTCACCGTCGCTACCGGGCGTTATGATGGCATAAAGATCGCACATTCTGCCAGGGGGAGTACCATAAAGATCTTAGTACCGTTCAGTTCGCATCTTCAAGGCGAATATTCCATTCCCTGTGGCGATAAAAAAGCTTGTCCAACGATGGCATGACCTTTCAAAGCATGTATTTGCAAGGTCTGCCCAGGTGGGAGCCTTCCTCGCCGCTCACTTTCTCGATCGTATATTACCGCATGCGGCCTAGTCTAGGATATTTCGCGAGCGTGTTTAGGCACGCTTCGTTAGCTTACAGCCAGAGGGCCCGATTGCCGACGTAGGCTAAGACCAGGTCCCTCACGTGGCACAGTTTCGGCATAGAAATGATGTCGACATGGTCTACGAGATCACATGTTTCAGATCACATGCTCCTGCTCTTATAGTTAGAAACGGGGAGGTTCTGAGGGAGTGGTGGAGAGCCCATGGTGCACCCTCTACCATATCGAGCTTGGTAGATGCAGGTTGTAGGGGCACTGCTATACATGCACCTGGGATTCAGTGGCTTGAAGTGACAGATCGGCTCTGCTGATTGGATGGATTGTCGACTGGGCTATGAGTACATATGCACGTCGTCCCTTGTGCTAATGGCCTATTCTGCTTTGAACTGTGCTTTTGTAATAGTACCAGACTTGAATAGAGACTTGAGTAAGATGAATTACGATCATGATGTTCGTTTTGGTGTAGACTATCTATCCATGCTCGCTCGCTCGCTCATTCGGGAACTCTTCTGCAGTCATAGAGACCGGGCGCCACCCATTCGGCGGAAAACAACAATAGCTACCCGCTTAAGCGATCTCGTAGACATCTGCAACGGACTTAACGTCTTTGGAGAAGTTGATCTCCTGGTTCATTGAAAGAAGTGTAACAGCGGATACCTGGATGGCTGTCAGTACGGAAGTGAACGGCACAAAGAGCCGCTGGAAAACTTACGCTGACATCAACAAAAGGATTTGTTTTGCTGAAGCGGACACTCATGGGAAAGAACTCGGTCTCACTGTCCGCCTGGGCCTCAAACTCGAAGCTACCGGAACTGTTCGCTTCGTCCACCGTGCCAATGTTCCACTCCAAGCTGTCGCCGCTGACTTCATACACAGCGTCGAAGGAGGAGACGTTGGGCTCATCGGTGCTGAAGGGGATCGTGACTGACACGTCCTTCAAGGTATCGCTCCCAGTCAGCTCATACTCAACAGTGATATTGAACATCTTGCCGGATTCCTCAACCCACACTCTGAAGGTGATGGGAGGATCGGTGATGTCGTCCGCCTTCGGAGCGAGCTTCCACTTCATCACCCCGATACCCATATTGGAAGGAAAGCCCTTGGTAGTGTCTGCAAGTTGAATGGATTTGCTGTTCCGGAAAGCAGCTTTGTCCACTTTGGGGTGGGTGATAAGCTGAGCGCCACGAGTCTCGCCGGCGTGTACATCAAGCTTGACTTGCGTGAAAGCTGGGTCTGAGATCTTGAGTTGTAGCTCGCCCTTGACTTCGAAAGACTTGAGAAGACCTTCGCGATCCAGGCGGGCTGAAATGTGCTCTGAAGTCGTGATATGCACAGCTTCACGGTCTGATGAGAGGGACTGGCGTGCACTGGCTGGGGTCGGGTGGGCAGCCGCCTTAGGTGAGGGAACGAGTGGCTCGGCTTCTACAGGAAGATCGCCAGCAACCTGCTCGAATATGTTCGTCGTCTTACTCTTCTTCCCGAGTTGCATGCCCTTCTTGCCCAAAGCCAGAGGCTTGCTAGCTGTCTTCCTCGCCGCCTCGTAAGAGTCGTACGTGTCCGGAACAGTAGTGGGAACACTGGGTGTGAAAGTAGGATATTGCGGTGTACGCATCGAGCCACCACCGATACCACCACCGACTCTTGAAGACCTTGACATCTCTTTGCGTTGCATCTCCAGCTGTTTGGCCTTGCGTTTGCGCTCTTCAGAAGCTTCCAACTCTTTATTGCGGGCAATAATCTCCTGGATGCGCTCCTCATGCGATTCCATGTCCAAGAAAGTCTTAATCTGGCTCAGTGTCAAGTTCTCCCGGTAACCCAGGGTCACAATCTCATCGAAGGCCGACAGGAGCTCGAATGCATTCTTGAGGATCTCCCGCTCATCCAAAGACTTGCATATCGACGACACGACCTGTGCGAACAAGTGCAGTGAATTGATGTCTTGTAGGATATTGGATTGTAGGTTGGTGATCAGCACCATATAGAGCTCGTCCAGGGGTTGGTAAACATAGCGGACGTTGTCCTGCTCGCATGTGGTATGCTGAGTACCACTATCGGCGAGTTTAGGAAAGGAGGCAAGTAGAGCTTCGATCCGCGAGCGCTGCATTTCGCGGAACTGGCGCGAGAGAACGGCCTTACCGCCTCGTGTGCATATTGAAGCTGCCAGAACGACCTGAAGCGAGAATCAGTGAATGTTTCCAGACGTGGGCAGGCTCAGAGGGGCCAATTTCCCTACCATTGTTCCAATGAATAATTGCCAATGAGACTATGAGACTCGGGTGTCAACTTCGACGGTGCGAACAGCAGTCTAAGGGGCGCAGGAGTGGAGAAGTCCGTCGCGGGGGAGAAACGTGGGATGAAGGTCCCCGAGGTTGCAGACCACCCACGCCAGATGATCTTCGCAAAATCTGTAGACGGTATGCGGGGGCCTGACGGAGCTTGCAGACGTCTTTCGTCCGCTGTGTAAGTCAAGAGTGTCGGGGTGGGAGCTGCTCATCACCAAAGTTCACGCACACCCCAGTGATGTGCCCAGGTGTCCAAAACCTATCACGTGATCGCCAAGGCTGCCTGGCGAAGACCGGGGGCCTTAACTGATCGCACTTCCATCTCGCTCCCTCCTTTTACTTCTCTCCTCCACACCCATCCAGAGACAGCAACTCCACGCGCTTCTGAAACGCCCGTCCTTACGGTGTTGCGTTGTCTTCCTTAGCTGCAACTCAGCACATCGTCATTTTGAGTCCCATACGCCGCTTCTCGTCCTCTGTCGGTCCTTCCAGCAGTTAAGACTGGAGCTCCCGCCCAAACCTTGGCATCGCTTCTCCTTTGTGCTCCCCGACGCCTTCCGCCTGTCTTCTACCCGCGAATACACATCGCCTCACGCCGACTCTCTCTATTATATGCGCCGACCGCGATGCGAATCTGTGTCTTTTCTCTAGTTTCTCAGACAGTCACAGAGCAAGCGACCCGCAGATCGTGCCCCGCTCCGCGCTCACCACGCGCCACCGTTGACGCGTACAGCCGTCGTTTTCTTCTTCCGTAACCACCCAGACCTTCTCTGTCCGACACTTCCATTAGGCGGTCCCCTCGCAATACACCCACGACATGGCGGCCACTGCCCCGCCTATATCTGGCAACAGCGTCCATCTCTCGGGCGGCAACAACGTGTCCATCTCAGACAATATGGATGTCCACACTGATCACCGTATTGATGCCGACGGCGATATGAACGTTGATACTAGTTCAGACCATGTTGTGAATCGTAGAGATGACGATGACCTCTCGCTCCAAGACGCTGGAACAGATGGCGACGTAGACGTCCGTACCGGCTCGGACGATCAAGATGACTACATGGTCGACAAAGACGACCTCATTGAAGAGGACGATGACGAATATGATCTCGTTTTAGAAGATGCGGATGAGGCTATTGTTGGCAGCTTAGCAAATGCACAGGATGAGGCGGCGGATGCTGTGAAGGCACCCAATCCCGTTGACACCCGCTCACATGCAGGCGAAGCTTTCGATGAAGATCTCATAGATTATTCGGACGACGAAGAAGAGCCGCAGGGGACATTCGAGTCGACTTCGAACCGTGGAATGTCAGAACAGCACATCGACGCTGAGCAGGCTCTCAACCCCCCAACATTGTCCACAGATGGCGCTCGCGGATACTCCCCAGCAGATGAAGGCGCTTACAACGTGGACCATGTTCATGCAGATGAAGAGGTGGAGGAAGTAAGCCTCAATTGGGATGAAGGTGAAGACGAGCAATGGGAGCAGCCTCAGGTGGATGCTACCTATACCAATGTTCCCCATCCCGATGAGGGCGACGGCCATGTTGAGGAGCACCAGCAACAGGCAGATGCGACCTATAACCGAGTTACACATGCAGATGAAGCTGAAGGTTCCAGCGAGGAACAGCAACCGCAACAAGGCAGTCTGGCCGGTGATTCCCCTGAAAACATCGCGGTTGAACAAAGACATGGAATTGATGAAGAGCTTAAAGCAGATGTTGCTGTTGCTGGGGAGGGCAAGGATGCGGATACGAACTTTCATCCTCAGGAACCGCTGGTGGAAAACGCCGGCCCATCCTACTCCGAAACGGGCGATGACGAGGGTCAAAGCACACTCCAAATCGGAGCACTCTACCCTGTAACCGTCAACTACAATGGGGCGGAGTTCTGGTTGTTCAAGCCCCATGATTTCGACGACGCGGAGTGGCTTCTTGAGGACGAAGCTGTCGCTAACCAACCCTTTCTGTACCTCATCCACGCCTGCCGTGCCAAATTGAATGAAGACCTGAATAATGAGACTGAATTAGGTCTACGCATCGATAGTTTCCCGGGTCTCGAATTGTACGAAGATTGCACCGCCTGTGCTTACTCTAACTTGAACGAGCTCCTGAACCTATATACAAGTTTACACGCTCAGGATGGTCAAACCAGCCCCGAACCCTTCTATGTCACTCTGCAATTCCGCCCACGCGTCTCGGCCCTTGTCGGCGACCTGAAAAAAGCCGTTCAAGAGGGGATTGGCTTCTCGGGGTTACGCCGCGCTATTGACGCCGGTCTCAACAATTTCAGCATGATGTTGTCTGCTAACCAAGGTGATGCGTACGATGGGGAGTGGGAAGGTGAAGGCCAAGACGAAGATTATCATCCGGGGGAAGGCGAACAGGGAGAACAATATACTGGTGAAGGCAAACCGGGGGACCCGTATGCAAGAGCAGGCGGGGACGAAGATGAATACGCAGGTGCAGGCAATGATGAAGAACAATATGCGGCTGAAGACGAAGCCCCATACCATCACGATGGTGAAGGCGCTGATCACGGAGACACAAGGAGTCGAGACGAACCTGCCAAGGAAGAAGAACAGGGACGTGATCAAGGCAGTGTAGAACAGGAGGGGGATACAGAAGCCGATCGTCTACATCAGCAACTCACAGGCCATGATACCTACGCTGATGCTGTTCGAAAGGGGGAGGCGCCCTCGAAAGTTTCTGCCCAGACACCCCCTGGCTCTGTGGGCAGCAGTCGTACTTCAGCCGCCGCAACCTACGATCAAGCAGAGGACGACTTGATCGATTATAGTGATGACGAAGAAGATGCGCCGCAACCTGATCGACAGTCGGGCCGTGAAGCGTCCTCCACTTCGGCTACCCTTCAGCCCGACGAACTGTCTGAGCACGAATCCTATACTAACCCGTTGGTGCCCAGCACAGAAGATGGGCAACATGATCTACCGAACGAGGGCGATGAAGGGGAGGAGGGATTCTATGCGACGGCATACACGGAAGAGGAAGTGGGTGACGGATACGAGAACGTCGGGCACGGCGGAGAAGTCGAGGTGAATTATTGGCAGCCTGACGATGGTGAGGAGGCAGAAGAAGGAGAAGAGGAAGGCTTCCAAGGCGGAGACGAATACGCCGCCTTCGAGTTCGAGGACTACGAAGACGGCGGCGCAGAGAACGCATGCGCGGACGAGGACAGCTACCGAATCGGTCCAGAAGAAGCCGAGCTTGATGCCGAACGGCCCGATCCGTCTGCGGCTGCACAGACCGACATAGTCGACGATGAATTTGACCTTGAATATGATGACGAGGCAGGGCCGATAAAGCAAGCCGAAGTTCCTGCGACTGTGGCAGCACTGACCAACGTCGCTCTGTCCACTGGGCTCGAAGACCTTGGGTCGCCCCAGGGACAGAAGAGACCACTGGGAGAAGTTGATGGCGGTTTTGATGGTGCTGGCGACTCCACAGGTGAGTGCACCTCCTCATGGCTGGGGGGAGGCCTCGATGCTGACGGTGGGTATGTAGACGCGAAGAGACCGAAGCTGTAATTATTGCCCGCCTCCGAAGACGTTAACACCATCTACACTAACCACAGCGAGTTCCCCCTGGGCTACTATTATGATGAAACCGACTCCGATTACTATCATAGCGATGACGACCAAAACGGACGATACCGAGACTAGGGCGTCTTCGACTCGGATACCGGAAAGCCCATGACTGATAGAGACTAACCACATGTGTTTACTGACAAAACAGCCACCACTCGAACAGCCTCGCTGAATCGGGGGTTGACTTGCAATGTTCTGGTGAGATGAAGCAGCTCAAGGTATGTTTGCGTTACAATACGCGCCCCCCGCCTTGCCAGGGCGGGGTTTCACTGCTTGAATTCTGTTCTTTTCTATTCTACGGCGTACTGGAAAACACTTGTCGACGGGCTACTCTGGTGTTGGCGGCAAAGGGAGGGTATATCTGCTACCGACGCAATTCAGCTGGGATTCGAAACTGGGGTGGAGGATAGTGTGAGGGGAGGAGCGGGGGATTTGGATGGCATGAAAAATGGAATCGACTGTCTCCCTTGTCGGATTTATATACCCACACCTACTTCAGCATCAGGCGGCGTTTTCGAGTATATCCAGGGATGGATTCTTCTTCTTTCGGTTTTCCGTTTCGTGGCGAAGCAGCGATGGAGAAAAGCGCCCTCGAGAGCGAGTACCTGTCAAAAGCTCTGGTAATATTAGGGCGATGTTGGACTGCTCTATAATTGTCGCTGCCACAATGAAAACGTTTTTAATAAATGCATTCTACGACGTACACCTGCGCTTTGTGTGTCCAAGATGTTGTAGAGATGAAGATGCAGACGTGGGAGAGGATAGTCCCAAGGCTGATGAGGCTGGCTGAGGCTGGCTGTGCAGCTTGGCCTGGCCATCCTGGGTGACAGTGTGACTGAAATAGAGATCCTTGGAAGAGCCGGGAACCCAACCCCAACCCCAACCCACCACCACACATGTGCCTGCGCCAGTGCGCCAGTGCGCCAGTGCCCCTGCGTCTCCCGAGGATCAGATGGTCAGCGTTTAACGTTACCGTCGCGTTTCTGCCGTCCATATCGTTTGAGAACCCCCCATGCCTGCGTCTTCTCTTCCAACAAGTCTACTACAGTAGCACCTCGCATTATTATTCCCTAGCTGTCCCCTGCGTCTGTCGTTCGTTGCTTCACTCGCTCTCGCCTCCGCAACTACTGTGTACTGCGCACCACCGGCGCACCCACCACAGGTTCCACAGCCCTGCTCCACCCTTGCGCCGACGCCGTCCTGACTCCTAAGCAGTGAGGACGCCATCGCCAGGCGTTTGGTGAAACACGTATCGATTCCGTGCCTTCCACGTCGCCGTTGCGCGCACCACCGTCGTCGCTGCTTTCCCAGGTTGATCGTTGTTCACCCTCCACGCCTGCGCCCTCGAGCTCGCCATCCCGTGTCGGGCCTGGCCTGGCCCTATCGATAGACGACAACCGCTTCCAACCCACACTACTACTGACACCTCAACTCCAACCCCCTCGACCACAACCAACCCGCCATCCCATTCTTCCCCGTTGTAGCTACGGCCAAGTACACTACACCTTTGGTCGTTGAGACCACCTGGCCGCAGCATGGAAGAGAAGTCCGTGACAGCGCCTCATCGTAACGCGCATTCAGTCGCTCACATCTGGACAGATATATCGGCCTCCTCTTGGCCGTCTCCTCCTCACTTGCCATAGGTACATCCTTCTGTCCTGCCCTTCCATGCGTTTGCACTAATGAACCCATCATAGGCACCAGTTTTGTCATTACCAAGAAGGTTCGTTCGCCTGGCCCGCCGCCTCCCGCTTTATCCTGCCGCTATACAAACGCTTCGCACCCAGTCGCATCGAGTCGCATCGAGTCACTTTGCTGATACCAGGCCGTCTAGGGACTGAACGCTAGTGCTGAGAAGCATGGCTTCGACGGCGAGGGCTTTACATATCTGCGGAATCCCACCTGGTGGGCCGGAATCTTGACAAGTATGCGTTCGCATGGAAGATTGGCATACAAGGCTGACCAGCGGCAGTGGTTCTGGGAGAAATATTCAACTTTGCCGCATACGCCTTTGCGCCCGCGATTCTCGTCACACCCCTCGGCGCCCTGTCCGTGCTTATTGGGTGCGTTCCCACGTCCCAACTATCCATGGCTTGCTAACTCGACAATAGAGCAATCCTTGGTACCTACTTTCTGGGTGAGACATTAGGTCTGCTAGGAAAGATTGGCTGCGCCATATGTCTTATCGGATCCGTCATCATCGTCCTGCACGCCCCCCCCGACAGAGATGTCTCTTCCGTGGACGAGATATTGAACTTCGCAATCCAGCCAGGTACGTGATCCATGACCCAAGTTCCATCGAGCTCTGCTCAATGCCGACTCTTGCTTACACAACCGCTCCTTAGGCTTCCTCTTCTACTGCGCCTTCGTCGCCGTCTTCTCCATCTTCATGATCTACAAGATCTCCCCCAAGTACGGCCGCAAGAACCCCCTCATCTACCTCTCCATCTGCTCTACCACCGGCTCCGTTTCCATCATGGCCATCAAAGCTTTCGGTACCGCCCTGAAGATGACCTTCAATGGCCAGAACCAGTTCACACACCCATCGACCTATGTTTTCGTCATTATGATTGTCGGATGCATCCTCACTCAGATGAACTACTTCAACAAAGCCCTCAGCCAATTCTCAACAAACATGTATGTCCGGAGCCAGACCAAGACCCTACTACAAAGCTAACATGCACCAGTGTCAATCCACTCTACTACGTCACCTTCACCACTTGCACACTTATCGCGTCGTTTCTGCTCTTCCAAGGATTCAACACAACATCTGCCGTCAACACCATTTCATTACTTTGCGGCTTCCTGATCATCTTCTCCGGTGTCTACCTCCTCAACCTCTCCCGAGACGACCCCGATGGACGAAATGCCTTGGGAAACCGCTTCTCCGACGCCGTCCCGACAGATGCCATATCCGGATTCCCGACAAGGAGGAGTATGCAGGCGAGACGGAGCGCGGAAGACGGATTTAGGAGTCCCTTCTTAGGCGGCGGAAGCAGGCGAGGCAGCACGGGCGACCGGAGAGCCCTCATGCAAGATTATGACATCGAAAACCAGGTCGAGCTCGGCGATCTGGTGGAAGACTCGGACGAGGGCTCTTCTAGCGGCAAGCGTACGAGTTTCGATGACGGGGTCCGGTCACAGAATGGTCGCCCAAAGAAAGGGTCTGTAAGAGTGAAGAAAGAGGCGTCGCGGTCGAAGGGCTGAAACCCCTTCCCGCATGTCTTACGTACCGTTTCTCCATTCTTCCACAGAACATCGCACCACGATCACGCCTATGTACATACGACATCTGACCCGGACGACGACCGCGCCGCTGGCTGGGCGGTTTAGTATCTTTCTATTTCTGTGCGCTTTTGATATGGCATAGAGCATCTTTGTTGGGTTAGCTATTCATCGAGGCGGGTTTACGGCGTTAGAGCATCCCCGCGTCTTCTTCAATTCAAAGGACGCTCGAGTATTTCCTTTGGTTGAGCAGGGAGAGGCTCCTGGGTCAAAAGGGGTCTTTGTATTTGTACTGGAGAAGGACGCATTGCTTGCGGAGCCGCGACGCCGCTACGATCCATTTCTATCTATTACGCCCGCCTTCGCGCTGGGAAATACTATCTATTCGAACATGCTCTGAAGGTCCGCATTTAGCCTCATTTGGGTTACGACGATACAATATTGGTGACTGCTTTTGCAAAGGCGAAGTCATGGATCACCTAGTTTGCGATGTGAGGGCGTTCCACTTATCTTAAACATAAAATAAGTACGAGCGAGATGTATCTAGCTTCCGGAGTGACTGATCCATGTAAGGATTACTCCTACCTTTCTTTCTGTATTCAACGATGAGGTGACAGGTGTTGAGGTTGGTCACCCACGTGACTTCATGCAGACGCTAATCGTTTTAGGAATCAGGCGCGTCACGACCTTCATAGACAATATCCAGCAGACAGTACCGCCTGGGACGAGGAGGGGCGCTTTCGAGACGAACTTTCCAAGATGGAGTCCGTCAAGGGGCCTAAACTGCTCAAACAGGCTGAAAAAGTCCTGCTACGACCCATTCACCCACACCTGGTCTCCTACTGCCCCACCATGGATTTGATCGCGGTAGTCACGGACGACGAGAACTTGGACGTGTACAGGATCAACGGGCAGCGAGCCTTTGGGCTCAAAAGAAAGAAGAAGACCGTATCGGTTGACGCCATTTGCTGGGAATTCAACGGCCAAGCCATTGCCGTTGCGTGGAGTGATGGACTCACGGACATTCTTTCTGCGGAGACGGGTAAGGTAATACATCCAAACGTACCTGCGCCCGCGATGGGCGAGAAGGTGCCAAGGATCAGGTGTATTGGTTGGGGGCTGAACTTCATCAATGTGGAGTCTGTAAAGAGGAGGACTGGGTTGCGACCAGCGAAGAGAGATGAGACCAGCAAAGCAACTGTCACTTTTGCGGCGGAGACGACGGATGACTGGGATGTAGTTCGCGATGATACGACCATCGAGGATTTCTTGCAAAGACAGCCGGACCTTCAAAAGCTCGATATCGACCCTGATCTACCGGACCAATTGGCCATGATGGATATGGAAACTTTGCTTCCCAGACTCCCAGCCATTCCCCTTCCACCCGCTAATCCCTTCATGCGGCCAGGCGCGCAAGCAGATGCTGGCGCTTTCAGTTCACAGACACAAGTGGATTCGCTACTACACTCCCAGCACTTGAAAGACCAAAATTCCGTGGACATGTTCATCCGCTGTGCAGAGCAAGGCACCGTCCACCCCTCCATCTACGACTCTCTCGAAACGGTAAATATCCAGCTCCCATCCGCCTGGTCCCTAAAAAGCAGTAAACCACTCCTCCACGCCTCCCACCCCTATAGCAGCAGCCACGCACTCCTGACCGAAATCGTAACCCAATCCAACAACACCAAACTCGCCTTCGTACCCCTCACTCTCGGCTTCATCCCCTCCGCGGGTATCTACCTCCACATCATCTCCTCAAAAGCTGCTCAGCTGCAGAATCTGCTACTGTATATCCAGCAAACGCTCTCAAGAATCCAGACATGGTGGCAGCACTCCATCGATCTACCCTCGAAATTCATGCGCAACATTTCCGAAACACTGGAGGAGAAGGGGCATGGCTCGCTCGTGGACAACTTCTATCATTCAGTATGCACGGGGCACTGGTACCCCGACGTCAGCATGTGGCTCCGTGAGGAGTTAGGAGAGCCTGGGTGGAAGCGTTGGGATACGACCGTGAAGTCCTCCCTGACCACCGTAACCCAGCTCCTTCAAGAGAACTTCCTACCAGCGCTAGATCGCTGCAGTATCATTCTGTCTCGACTCCGCGGCCTCGCCCGCTACCACGACATCGACAGCGAACGATCCGAGGACATCTCCAGCTCCGGGGAATGGATCTTCAACACGCCCGTCCGAGACTTCACGTCGCTCCTCGAGCAAATCCAAAATCTACGCCTGCTGGGCCACACTGCGATGTCCTACGCCGCCGAGGAGAAGAAGGGGTGGTACTACATGTCTCGCTGGCTGCGATATTCCATTGAGATCCAGAGTCAAGAGCCCGGGAGTGAGACGTGGGAGGAATGGGAAAATAAGGACCCCGCGATTGATGTGGAGTTGGTGCTGCAGTATATCCGGTTTTCGTTACAGAGGAGCGATCTTGAGCCGCTGCTTAAAGCGGAAGGAAAGTTGGATGGAAAGGCGAAGGGGAAGGGGATGGTGGGTTATGAAGAAACAGTCAAAGCGGTTGAGGGGGTCAGGCAGGGGGCGGTGTTTGGGGCGCAGAGTGTGTGCATGGAGTTCGTGCTTGGGGGAGTGAGAGAGGGCTTTAAGGCTTTGCTGGCTGGAATAAGTACCTGGCAGAGGCAGAATGTCCGCATGGATTGTGGAGTTGTGCTGGAGGATGTAGGCGAGGGCGGGGACGAGGGCGCAGTGATGGATATGCGCATGGTGTTCGAACTGGTAAGTCTGGCCTTGTTTCCTTGCTTCCTTTTCCCAACACTTACACATGCACCTCGACGCCCAGGCCAATGATCCCGCCAATACAGCTCGCTCGTCTGCTTCTACAACTGCCCTCGCCATTCGTTCTCTGACGAACGGCTTATCATCACTAACGCTTTCCAAGCCAACGCATTCTCCCTCTTCGCAGACCAAACATTCCGAGCCCCCAGACGCACTAACGACATACATCCTCTACTATGACGAGAACAAATCTCCTTCTTCGGCCCATCGCGACGCCCAACTTCACATCCATCGCCTCTCGCACTCCCCAACCATAACAGACATCCCCTCCTCCCTACATACCTATGCCATCTCCACGCTGGAATTCCCCTCGGGACCGAGCACCTGCAGGATCGTCGACGCAAAATTCGCCGACGACGTCGCGCTGTTGGTGCTGCTGGAACTTAGAAGCAAAGAGGACAAGCGGAAATGGGTCATTCTCTCCCTCCCCTATACTCCCACAACAGCCGCCTTGCAACCGCCGGGCGAGAGGCAGCAGATCATACACTACGCTCCTGTCTTCACCAACAAGCACGCCGGACGCAAGGACAAGTCTTGGGAACAGCACAGTCTGCCTCATGGCACACCACCTCCTCGCTCGTCTCCTTCGCGGACAACGATTCCCCTGTCTTGGGAAGATATCAAGGCGCATACGCGGCACGTCTTTTCTTCCGGTGGGGATGGTGCTGACGAGGGAGCCGAGGGGGCCCCAGAAGGAGGGGACGACGCCTTCGTCCCGATGAAGATGGAAGTCAATGGACGACAGGGCCGGAGAGTGGTGCTTGTGCTGGCGGAAGGGGCTAGGTGTTGGAGGGTGCTGGACTTGGATTTCTTGGAGGGAGAGGGGAATGCTGAGAAGGGGAGTCGGGGGAAGGGGTGAAGGAGAGATGATGGCCATAGTGTAAGATACGTTATATCCGGCCGGGGAGAAGAGAAGGCTGTTTTGAGTGTAGGTGATACGCAAGACGCTTGGGTAGAGGGACTGGTGCATGTCTTCGCGAACTCGAGTTCCGGCCCGTCAGCGCTCATAGCCGCTCACCGCGTACATCAGGCAGGCGAAGGACATGGTTTCGAACACTCATCTTGACTTTGGGTGGGGTCGTATCTAGCATATAATGGCATAAGAGTACATGTGCGGACGTGACAGTCCGGCCGAGGCATCTCAGACACACGATAGGATCACCAATCTCCGAGACACCGTCCGTAGAGTACCATGCAAATTTTGGATTGCATTCCCAAGGGCCCTATCATGCACCCGAGTAAGATGCCTATTTGTGTGTAGAAGTTCATAACGCCCCGCCATCCGCATAAAGAGTTATGAGAATCACCGGCTGCACGCTCGTTGTCGCCGGTTGCCACGGACCCCAGCACCACATCGCTATCCTCGTTCCCCGCACATTTACTCCTTCGTCTTTTGCGTACCACGGAGCAGACCCGTCCTCCGCGCCGCAATGAGACCGGCCTTTTGACCCTGTGCCGCCTCCCGGGAGATGGTGGAGGCCTTGCCGATATGCTGGTGGTTACCACCACCGTGGGGATGGTCGACGGGGTTCATGGCCACACCACGAGTCTTGGGCCAGCTGTTGCGCTTGGCAGCGAACTGAAATTTCTGGTCAGCCAACCCATCCATTAGACAAAAGGCTCTAGACTATTTACCTTATGCTTAGCGCGGGAAGCCTTCAGGAGAGGCTTGTCTGTACGTCCACCTCCTGCAACGATACCGACCATACCGCGGGCGGTGTTGGGGAGGACCTTCTTGGCGCCGGAGGGGAGCTTGACACGGGTCTTGCCCTCCTCGGGGTTGTGGCCGATGACAGTAACGTAGTTGCCGGAGGTACGGCCGAGCGCACCACGGTCACCAGACTTGTCCTCAACGTTGGTGAGGACGGTACCTTCAGGGACGGAGGCGAGGGGCAGGACGTTGCCAATGGTCAGGGCGGCGTGCTTTCCGGCATAGATGAACTTCGACTGGTCAGCCTACATGTCCAGATGTCCCAAATGTACCGAAACGAACCTGGCCGGTGTACATGCCCTCGTTGGCAATGAAGGTCTGGGTGTCGTGCTTGAACCGGTAGGGCTACAATCTCGTGAGTAATGGATCTTTCACGGTCTGCGGGTGAGGGTTTCGTACGTTGCGGAAGACGACCTTCGCGAGAGGAGCACCTATCGATCTCGTCAGCCCAGGCTCCATTTCGCAAAATCGCAAGACAAGTACATACCACGACCGGAATCGTGGACGATCTCCTTCACAACGCCGCGGATGTAGCCATTGCGCTCAGCCTATGCCTATTAGCCCTCCATCCTCTCTGTATCCAGTTTTCGCTGTCGGCCGCAGACGTACATAGTCCAAGGTACGGAACTGGGCGGGGGCCTTGTTCAGACGGGTGTTGGCCGTGAAGATGGAGCCGCGACCCTTACGCTGGTTCCTGATAACGCGACCCATTGCGACGGTGTTGGGTTCGTGATGTCGATTGTCGTGGTCTTGGTCGTGGTCGCTCAACGAATTTTGGGTGTGGGTTGACTGCTCTTCGCTTAGTGATCATTCGGGTTTAGCGTGCCAAGCAGTATTCCAGGGCTTGACCCACCCCGCCACACCACACACGACACCACAAAGACCTCGCCTCATGCCAAAGCCCGCACCCGAGCGACAGACAATGTGTCGCTCTATCCTAACAATTATCAGAAGCCTAATACCCTGGCTACAATATTGCAATAGAGGTAAGATGCTCTAAGTAACCCGTCTTTGAGACAACCCTGAGTATTTAGAGGTCTACTTTTATGCTCGCTTGCACAGTACGTATTTCCACATCTTTGGAACGTTAGGCGTTCCAACAAGCCCATTTATAACTAATGAACTTCTCCATCCTACACATTACAGTTTGATAAACTCATATTGAACCTCTACTTCATTGATATCTCATTCCGGGAATGACATTGGGAGACGATATCATAATCATCTCCCCTGCTATTATTATACTACATATTACAGAATAGCGTTGCGAGATGATAGCATAACCATCTCAATGCGAATACCAAATGTCGCTGACCTTGAAAACGAACGAGGAATTATAGGGACAAACAGTGGGCGCCATGAACACCATTAGACCTTCCCAAATCCAGAGCGCCAGCACTCTATGCCTTGAAGATGGCAGCAAATTACTGATACATACGAGGAGAGCGACGAAGACCAGCTTTAGGCGAGGCACTCGTATCGAAGAGATGGGTAGTCACGCCGCCGATGGAGACCTTGCGACGATCGGAAGCCTTGGGAGAGCTCGTAACGGACTTGAGAACGGACGCGCCGCGGGTGTAGTAACGAGCGGTAGATAGGCTGGAGCGACGGCGTGTAAGTTGCTTGGAAAGATCGTCGGCCAGGGCATAGTCTGGGTCTGACGGGTCGAGATTGTAGAAATCAAAGCCAGAATAAGACGCAGACTGATACGGATCGTTGACGTGACCTGGGTATTGCTCGGTCGCGTCTTGACTTCCCAACTCTCGTGAATACTGACGACGCTGGCGCTTGGGAGCTGGCCCTTCGGCGTTCCGCGGTTGGCTATCATACGGTTCTACAGGTGGAGGGATATCATAAGTGACCTGTCGGGTCTTGTTCCTCAGGCGCGGGCTTTGTCGAGAGCCTTGTACCCGTGGACCAGGAACTTGGTCATCGTCATCCTCGCTACCATACTCCTGAGGCTCGTCAGGCTCGTCCTCGTCCTCGTCGATCTCAATGACCTTGCGTTTGCGCTTGGATGTTTTAGAGACAGGCTGAGCAGCTTTCTTGGTCCGGCCCGCGTTCGGGTTGTGGAACTTGGGGAAGTCCTGCAGCTTATCAAGACAGTAGGTCTTGGCCTTCTCCAGTTTGACGCGGAGTTCCTCATCCTGCGCCTGTTCAAGCTCCTCATCGGAATCCCAATCATCTTCAGCACCTTTTTTCTTGCGATTGCCATTGGCCCTAGCCTTCCGCCTGGCATTCTTCTTGCTAAGCTTCGCCCTAAAGACCAGTTCCACGTTGCCTTTGTTCACGAGGCCCTGTGTGCCACTAAGGCCCCGTTTCCAGAACATATAGACCTGTGAAGGCGGGCGAGCTTGGTCGGCTTCCTCCATCATCCAGAAGGTCAACGTATCATCATGAGGTTTGGGGCGGCCATGCCTATGCCGCGAGTGGATCGGATAGTTCTTGAACTGCGGCAAATCCTCATACAATCGAAGCTTACCTTTCATAGCCGCTTTGATAAATTGCGCAGCAACGAAGGCCTCTGGCTCTCCGTCAAGGGTGGCTGCAAATCGACCGTTTGGCTCTTGACGGAAAACGCGCTCGTCTACTTTGACAATACCTAGCTTGCAGATAGCCTCGAAATCGAGGAACCGTTCCATGCAATACAAGTGGGCGTAGCCCGCTACGCAATATGGGTCGACGTTCATTCCATGTTCATGCCAGCGCTCATCAAATGCTACACGAGGGTGGCCAACCGTGATCACGCCGTTACCATATACGTTGGCTGGGCAGTCCCTAAAGCGGCATTTGTTGTGCCGTTCAGATTGGTATCGAAACGCGCAGTCTGTAGAGCTCTTCTGAATCCAGATTGTCAGCTTGGAATGCTTATTCTTGTCCCGCGGGTAATGGAAGATGAAGTCATTCAACTGCTCTGCGGAGTAGGTCTTCTCGGAGAATTCCCACTTGTCGGTGTAATCGAAGGTATACCCGTTGGGCGTCTCCCAAGGGCCACCGATGGGGTGCGGGCGGTCCTCGTAGTAGACTGGACGATAGTTGTTAATCTTGCCTGTCCGCGATGTTAGACCCTCAGTCGTGGTGTTTTGTCGAACCCATGGCTTATCAGCGCGGGCTTGAGGTTTCTCGGGCTTGTATTGAACATGCTTTGCCGGGCCACGGGTCCTAACTTTGCGTGTTCTACGAAGCTCATGTAGCTCCTCGGTATCCGTGGTGTTGGCGTGGCTGTAATTCGAAAGGTCGCTGCGCTTCCGACGATCTGATCCGGACGCAGCACTAACGCGGCGCTGGTCAGCGTATGCAGATGTGTCTGGGAAGAACAGACTAGTTTCCTCCTGTGTCGGAGCCGGAACGAACGCTGGTTGAGAAGGGACGTAGTAGACTTGCCCACAAACGTCTGGAGGTGGATATTCGTACACAGTATCGTTGGGAACTGCTGCCGTGGCCTGGTTCTGATACAGGTGGTAATCGTAAGTGGCCTGAGAATTGTTCTGGTAGGCATCCGTCAGTTGCTGAGAGGCTTCCAGAGCCACTATATTTTCATAGCCGGAGTTCGTAGGTAGAGAAACTAGAGGATTGTCAGGAAGAAAGCCCCATGTTTCGTCCAACTCCGGCATCGGGTTGGGAGCATATACAGCCGCATCTACGTTGGATAGTGCATCTACAGGGAAGTTGGTCGGGATGGCTGTGGGCCCATCCGAAATCTGGGCGAAATTGCCTTGCTCAATGAAATCGTCGATGGGGTAAGGCCATCCGGAGCCATCACCCTTTACACGCTCAGCTGGGTTCTGTGCTGAACCTGCGGCCATAGCTGTACCTTCGCTGATGAACCCAAGATCAGGGTTCAGTTCATTCCAAAGATCGAGTCCGACGCCGTCTGGAATCCACTCGCTAGTGGGCGGCATGTCGTCGAAGTTGAGGGACGGAATAGACCGATCGCTAAGCCTAGAGCTGCGGCGACCCCCTTGAGAGGGCACTGAGCTCCGGCGGGAATGGCTACTCATCGTGAAGGTGGGTTGCTACTTGCAGTTCAGGAAGTGGAGCGATCAACGCTCTGCCCGGGAATGAAGATCGAGATGCGAGCGGTCAACGCTCTTTGAACCTGTTACTACAGAACGGCTTTCAAGTGGATCGTGTAACACCGTTCCGTTCCGTCGCTGAGAGTGTGAAGGATGATGTCGGATGTATGTGTTTATGTGTCTCGATGGTGTGGTAGTGGTCATTAGCGTGGGGTATTTAACGCGGTGAAATCACCAAAACGAAATTGTACAGTGCAGAATTGTACATTATCAAGATATATGTGTGGGAATAACGTCTTTGTCCATTTTGCCCATGTACTAAATTTGGGGTTGAACAATGAGCGTTATGGAAAAACAATGCGATTCTGATAAAGAAGAGAGCCTCAGGTGCTTGAACAAAGCGAGCGACAAGAGAAAAATTACTCTCCAACCGGCTCGTGTTTCGCCCAAGGCACAGAATAAAGAAAACGATACTCGGAATGTGGCAAGCTTTCCAAGCCACTGGATGGGTACTTGACATCGAACGAAAAACCTGAGTTCGTTAGTCAGGAACATTCACGTTGTTCATGAGAATGCGAGGAAGTCGAATCCAATCAGAGAGGTAAAGCAAGTAATCCACACGGTGTTTCAGAACAGGTCTGTGAATTTGCGTGTTTTTTCATCATTGGAAAGGGGTCTGGGGATGGAGACTTACCACTTCGAAGCTGTAGAGCGGGTGAATACCTCTGCAGCGGATGTTAGTCATCAACATGAATGTGCTGGATCATCGAAAGTGATGATTCAGAGTGTATCAGCAGCCGCATGCCATCTTATTAACATAGGACTGCGCATATCCCTCGGTTGGGGATGCATATGTTCGAAGGTTGAAGAAGTTGGAGAAATTCTCGTCAATTTTGGAGGAGAGGACGCTAGCGGCCCGGAAAAACGTAAGTGCGGATTACCAACTACTGTGATAAGCCTCAGCACCGCCACAACCTAAACTACTCAACCCTCCTTATCGTCCTGTACGCCTGTTGCTATAGAAAGGCGCTGAACCTTTTCACAGTCGACTCGCGTGTTGACTCCTTCGGCCAGATGCTGTAATCACCGCATCGCTTTTTTACGGCTGGAACAGAACAACACGATAAGCTATGAATTACTAACCGGTCGAGTACATAGCATGTCGACTCTGGCGCCTCGGAGGATCGAGTGTCTCACAAGGTGGAGATGGGGCGCTTCCGCCCCCCGGAAATGTCACTGTGCAACTGTGCCTCATCCACTGCGCCGTTGGGGTTTCATCTTCCAGAGCAAGCGGTAGTTGCCTCATATGAAGCAGTTCTCTCATCCTTCGTCCGTGTTCACTCCACCCGGCCGGTCCCTTCTAACTCACAAAGCACGGCAGCCTGGATGTTTGCGAGTAAATCATGGCGGTATGCCTTAACGTCCCTCTTGACCTTGTCGATGTCGTAGCTGACCCGTTTAGACCTCCCTCCCTCAGTCCCAATATCAGGACTCGCCTCGTCGACCCCGCTCATCAACGTCGACTTCGAGGGATGTCGCATTGTACACCAAACCAGCTCCGGAAATTCCATTCCAATCTCCCGTCGGTGTAGTTGAGCCTTATCGTGATGAGCACTCCCCCGTTCAAGAAACCTCTGAAGCCATCACTGCGCCTCGACCGAAAGACTCCCACGGAGAACGACCGACCTACTTTCCTCCCTATAGAGATGCTAGCCCTATTCTCGAACATGACGACGTACCTCTCGCACTTCTCTACCCGCATCCCGCCGAAGCCCCGCCGCCATACAGCGTGGTGGTCAGGGAATCCTATCGAGATACGCTGACATCGCATATTCCGTCCGAACCGCTTCTCCAAGATGGCGACGAAGAACAAGGCGAGACAATGGTATATCCAGATGACATACGGTTCAGCGTGGAGGGGGCAGTGGCTAAGTTCATTGTGGCGTTGGTGCTGCTCACCATCACGGGCGTCTTGGTGTTCATCGCTATAAACAAGCGTACCGTCTAATCTTGACGAGCGGCAATTCGCGATTTCTCTCACGGGTTTCAAGCTGATCTATTCACTTATCTATGTTTAACCCTAATGACTATAGGGGCACGACGGGCTATGGGTGTTCGCATTACGTTTCGACGATTATGAATAGCATTACCGTTTTCTTTCAGACCTTTATTATGCTCCGAGAAGCCCTTTCTGTGATTCCGACTCAATCAGTCTCCTCAGGCCTCCCCTTTCTCCTCTCCTTTACCAGACCACTCCATCATCTCCTTCGCAGGTACCGTCCCAAACCTCGCCATCACTTCCAAATTCTTCTCCTTACTCATAACCCCATCTTCCTTGCTCAACTCTGCCAGGATCCGAAAATAGTCAATATAAAATGCAGGTGTATACGTATTGAAGAACTTTGCTTCTTCGTCGAAGGGGTTCGAGAACGTGTGTGGCGCGCGCGTCGGCACCGTCACATAGTCACCCACTTTTGCGTCGATATGGGCACCATCGGGTGCGTGAAAGCGTACTATGCCGGCCGTGACAAGGAAGGTTTCGTCGTGCATCTCATGCCAGTGGGCGGGTGGACCAGATGTCCCTGGGGGGATGGTGATTTCGGCGCTGCCGATGCGATTGTCTGTTGTAATATATAATCAGCAAGTAGCTCCTTGACGAAGGAGCTGGAGGGATTGCAGGCCCCATGTTACCTGTCCGGGATCCGTCTTCCATGATCCGACATGTTAGATGGCCGAGCTTGAGGATCTCGCCTGCCTTTGCGGGGACGTAGTTTATAGGACGGCGGGGCATCTTCATGCTTGCTAAAGCTTGTCTTGCTTCTTCGTCCATGGTGACGGTTTGCGAAAGTGCCGCGCCAGGTATTGTTAAGGTAGTTTAGCGGAACCTCTGACGAGCGACTATGAGGGGTAGGTGCACCTGAGGCCAAATGTAAGATCGGGAGTCAGCTGGTTATGTAATACATAGGTACGGGAACGGGAACTGAGCTCAAGGTCGAGGCACGTCCACGGCTGGCAGAAGTTTCAAAGGGCACAATCCAAGAAACCAACAGTTGTGGGCGCTCTTGCCGAGGTTTGCATACATATAATCCAACTGGAGTCTTGAAAAATCCAAGTGGAGAGTTGACCTATAGCTATTGGTTGCGACTATCAGAGACACACCTTGCTTGAAAGAAGTGAAAACAGTAACAACTATCATTCGGCTACGCTTGGGAAAGCCCAATCCCTTCTTGTAGAAATAGGAATCCTCGGGAAACCGACATTCGTCTGATACATGTCGGGATGTCCGAATTCCCCAGATGGTTACCCCACGTCTAGAAGCCCAAACGGCTTAGCGCAAGTGTGGGGCCGGGCGCCCGACGGGAGATCGTCATCGATTCCATGGCGCCCGAGCTGCCAGGCCAGGCACCAACCGGCGACGCAAACATCAAAAGCTTCAGAGGGACATATATCTACTTGTTCTTCCAGTGCCTGCTTATTATAATCCAAATTCCACTAACCTTCTCACACTAATCCCCAGCACCAGCCATACTACGCCCCTCCAACACCATATCAACAGCAATTACACATCCTAAACATCCGACAGACAGCGACCATGCCTCCAAAAGAGAAGAAGTACTTTACGATGCTCGAGAACAATCCTCAAGTAATGAACTTCCTTGCCCACTCTCTCGGCCTCTCGGCCTCCTCTCCACTCACCTTCCACGACATCTACTCCCTCACCGACCCGGAACTGCTCGCTCTGATCCCCCGGCCCGTTCACGCCCTCCTTGTCATCATCCCCTTTACTCCCACATGGCACGCCGCACGTACCGCAGAAGACAACACAATGTCGGCGGAGTATCCTGGCAAAGGGGAGCAGGAGCCGGTACTGTGGTTCAAGCAAACCATCGGCGATGCATGTGGCAGCATCGGTCTCCTACACTGTCTACTGAACGGTGAAGCAGCAAAGTCCATCGTGCCGGGCTCGACACTCGACCAAATCAGGCGCGATGCGCTTGACAAGAGCATGTGGGAGCGTGCGCGAGTGCTGGAAGAGAACGCAGAGTACGAGGCTGCGCACCAGGAGGCTGCGAAGCTGGGAGACTCACCGATGCCGAATGAAAACGAGCACGAGCACACGGGACAGCATTTTGTGGCATTCGTGAAGGGGACGGATGGGCATCTATGGGAGTTGGAGGGGTCGAGGAGGGGCCCCTTGGATCGGGGCACGCTCAAAGACGACGAGGACCTGTTAAGTGAGGTGGCGTTAGAGAAAGGGCTGGGGAGGCTGATGAGGATTGAAAGGGAGAATGGAGGGGACCTACGATTTTCCGCAATTGCGTTGGCGGGTGGTGCCTGAAGGGGGTTTGACGCCATATTCACATCATTGGCATCGACGTGGTAGGTTATGTATCATGCGGAATATGGATATCATCAGGAGACGTGACTCGTCAATCAGAGAAGGCGCCGCTAACGTGGAATGTGGTTGATGGCAGGTATCCTCGAGAGTTGTTGCACTGTTGGGAAGAGAGATCAAGTCAAATAGCCGGGTCATGTGCAGATACAACTACCTAGGTACTTTGAGTCGGTGGGACCTCAAGTACGTGCCTCTCACAATTATTGTGGCGTATATAACTGTATTACGATTGTGGCAATTCTGCTTTATAGAATCGGATGAAGCCTGTAGAGATGGTGAGATGTCTCATTGGAAGTAGTGTATTGTGTCAGATGCCTAGGGGAAGTGGTTCTGAAAGGTTGGGTCCGCAGGTCCACGTAACAGGACTGATACAGTTAAGAACTCAAAATTGTAAGGTCTAGATAAACAGTCATATTATCGAAGATGTGTAGGTGGGCATGGGAAAACTGTGTTAAAAGGAACCCTTCAGAGACGCAGTACAGGGGCGCGAAACAGATGTTCTCCAAACTTTATTCCAGCCTCCAGGCATGGGCCTGCAAGTTGAACCGTGGAACAGGATCTAGATAGGATACTATTATTGTATTCACGTGAAAAAAAAGATTAATGCCCGTTGTTTAACGATTCCAGATAGAATATTATGCATTTGCTGTTGTATCCAGATTCGCACATGCAAACCTGCCTTTGCAGAAACAGTGCGCCACTCCACGCCCACACTCAAGTCATGCGTGATGCAAAGCTTCACATCCTCCCTTACCTTTCCCGGCTATAGCCTTGCTGGTGCCTTTATATCAGAACCCGTGACAAAGCCAATGTTGAAATCCGTCATCGACACTGGAGGTCCCGGTACAAGCAAACGTATACGCTCCCTTTCCTTCCGAACCCAGCTTAGACAACCCTATTCATTAGAACACAATATAATCCGTATTGCTTCCATCGAGATGACGAAGATATGCGAGTCAACGTATGGGTAGACACGACGGGACGGGGCAGTCTCTACTTGGAGGACCAAGCAAGTGAGAACAGCAGGCTTCGGAAAGGCCCAACCTGGTTTCTATGGAGAAACTTGCATTCCGCTTTCTTGCACTGGCGGCCTCTGTCTTCGTGGCGACACGGCTGACGATAGCTGGGAGGGCCCCGCTTTATCACCGTGGAGGAAGGTTCGCCATATGTCATACGACGCTCAAGTGGAAGGAACGACACGCGTGACGCCAGGGATACGTTGGAGAAGCGCGCTGGAGTAGAAGGACCACCACGTCTATTGCGCTTCGGGCGACCCCCTCCGTTGTTGACCCGGCCTCGTCCTTTGTCAACACGACCTGACTTGACGCGGTGGGAGATAGCACCCCGACGATAGCGGCTCTCTCGACGGCTATGGTTGTCTCGACGCTTGTACCGGCCATGACCAGCACCACTAGGCTTTTTCGCTCGGCCATTATCGGGAGTCAGAACCGGAATAGAGACGGGGAGAGGAACGGGATCGGCGGCCGAAAGTGAGACACCTTCTCCTTCCGCACTGTTCGCCATGGCATAGGCGGTGTTTTGTGAAGGCATGTCGGGGGATGTATTGGTACCATCGGGAAGTTGGCTGCTAATGGTAGCTACTTGAGTACGGGTAACGATATTGGATGTGCTCGGTGTGAGAGACTCGTAATCGTTTGCGGGCTGGCCTCCCGACGGTCGCAATTCTTGAGCCCCAACTTGCTGTTTCTGTCGCTCCTTGTCGAAAACCAACCAAATTAGCTCCTCCTCTGTCAGCGCGGCCACCTCATCCTCCGTCAGGCCTGCCAGCCCATCTTTGATGTCTGTCTGTGCTTCATGTCCAGCCCGCATCACAGAATCGGCTTCATCGCGCTTGGAAGGGGAAGGAGCGTGGCTGCCGAAGTAGAATGACCCGTAAGGCTCCTCTTGCGTTCTACCCGATGGATTTCGGAACATCTCTTCGGCCTGTTCATCAACTCCCTCATCGTCACTCGGTGAACTGTAACCAATGTTTTCATCCTCCATGGATAGATACTCATCGTCGTCGAAGTACTCGTCCCCACCGTACGGCACCTTGAGTATCGAAAGCGGAGATTTTGTGAGATGGAAGACTTCTGACAATGGTAGGTTGCGGAGTGTGCTTTCGCCTGGACTCTGGTTGTGTGGTGGGAGTTGTAAAGGAGGAAGATCCGAACTGGATGAAGGGAGCATATATGGTCCAAGGAAAGTAGCGCCGAGACTGGCGCCTTTTACGAGACAGCCAATCAAAATTGCCTCGCAAATTGCGTGGGTGTGTGCGTTGACAATGTGTCATTTTCTTCCATGTGGAGAATTGCAGGTGGTGAAAGCCCGGAGGCTTTCACCACACGTAAGACCTCCAAAGACGCAGTGAAGGCTTGAATCTCACACCAACACCGCGTAGTTTTAGCCGAATATTATCGCTAACTAGTTGTCATTGCATCAAACTTTGATTTTATAGTACCTGATGTTTCCACAAGCCTTAGACATGGAGCCTATGATCAGGGCAAGTGTAGTTATTTCGAAACGATCGATCTGCGTATACAAATGCCCACTAGCCAACCCGTGAATCTTTGTGACTTCATCCACGTTTGCACGTTTCAATCGGACACGTCAATAAAGGTCGATTCTGTAGGCCGTTTTGCCGGAAGTTGCGCTCGCACTTCATGGTTCACGTACCCTAACTCCTTCATCTTCTTCCGCATAGTATTCAGTATGCTCTTTTCACCGTTCACAAAGTGACGTCAAGTTTATTTTGAGCATCACTTTACAACATTCACTGCCCGTACACATATATATACATATGCACTCTCGAAGCCATGCCGAACTCCACAAAGGCTCTGGTACAGCATTCATTAACAGCTAAATTCCACACACTGATTCTCTTGAAACGAGCCTGGCAAAGGTTACCACGGTCCCGATCACTTCTTTGCCACACATCTCAAACTCGATACTGAACCCAACAGTTCCTTGATAATGGCTCAGGCTGGCTGGTATTGTTGCACCTGCGGTCATGCTAATATCCCGGCGGGAAAAAAGTGTAGCAAATGCTCACATCCCGCATGTTGGCAGTGTGGTTTCGGGGCGGCCCGTACGATCGATCTGCCTATTGATGGAAGGACCCAGCAATCTGGTCATGGAGATTCAAAGACATCCCAACAGGGCAGGGAACCATGATAAGTCTCGCTAGTCTGCTATGTAAAATTCCACTGGGAGTGAGTGGACGGAGTCGGGTGTGGTTGAGATATGTTGACGTGCAGCCCAATTCCGGCATACCGGAAATGCGGGATTCCTTAACAGTTGCTGATTTGAATTTATGGTTGCATTTTCACACGCTTCAATAGAGGGAATCGTGATTTGGCTTGCCTTTGAGGTCACTGAATGTCATTCACAATGTTCCTCCCCTTGGGCCCATAAAGTTCCCACTCCCCCGCCTTGATTTCTTGACATTTCCCCGGCATAATTCCCCAAACCCGTTAATACCTTAAACTTAGATCGAATTCCGGTGCACTCGCACTGAACTCTGACACAAACCTCCATTTTTTACCGAGGCTTCGAGGTTATCTCAACATGGGCTGGTACTGCTGCATTTGTGAGGTCGCCAATCGCGGACTAGGCGACGAAGATCAAGGGTGCAAATATTGCTTCCACAAGCATTGCAATCAGTGTGGCATCGAAGATGCTCACAACCCTGTGAACGTACTCCTTGACACGTCAAGCGATCTGCTCGAAAGTCTGCCCAAAAGCGCACCCCGCAGCGGAAAATATGCACCCTTAAATGGTTCTTCCCACCCGCTAGAACGTTAACTATACATAGGTACTATTACTGAAATCCCATTTTATACGACGTATATACACTTTGACCCGTTGCTTGTTCCCTTCCCTTGCGCCATGTGTATCACTGAAGACAGTGGGAATACTTCAATTGCCACGGACATGATAGATCACATAAATTGTACGCACCCTGGGCAGACTTCCTCAAATTAAGTGCTCCCAAATTAATTCTAGGCAACGTCATACATGGCCTGCAGCATAAATGTGCTCCTCACCCTAATACTCCGCCCATAAGCCAACAATACCAATGGAATACAGCTCAGCATGAGCGCGAAGAATCCGAGCAAGCTGCTTGCCCAATGGAATCCCAGGTTCGTATACATGCTCTGCGTCGCAAGCGGCAAGAATGCAGCAAGAGTGTTCTCTAGAAACGCCACTCCGGCAATGGCACTCGCCGCGTACTTCGCATAAGAATCCAGAATGTATTGCGTAACGGCCGTGACGGCTATGAACATGCCAAAGCCCACAAAACCGAGTCCAAGCGTGGGAAGTATCCAGGGTACGTTGGGGGAGCTCGCCCAGGCGTACCAAAACAGCCCCCCTGCAAGGCCGACAAAAGAACCGGGTATACTGAGATAGAGTCGTGCTTCGGGAATCGGATGGCCGGGTTCCTCGGTGTTTCTCCCTGCGGAGAGGAAGTAGAAGTGATCTCCGAGGATGCTAGCCATCAAGCCGAGAAGTTCGCCGATAACGAGCGCTGCCTGAACTATGCCGGTCTCAAAGTATGTCCATTGATATAAGGCACGGTAGACTTGAAATATTGACTGGGTGAACATGAAGGCAATGCCTACGCAGAACGCAGACCACAGTCCGAAGCTTAGAACCACGGGTTCGGTAACGAGCATTACACTGGGCCGAATAAGGGTTTTGCCAATCACGTCCAGGAATGAGGTATGGCTCCTCTCTGCCTTGGCGAAGACTGGTTTTCCAGTGAAGCAGCGGATCCGCTTTGCACGTCGGGTGAGGATTACATCTGGTCGGACTTCTGGAAGAGTGAAGAGCAATAACGGGATGAGAGCGGAATAAAAAATGATTTCCGTGTAGAATATCCTGAATGCATTCAGCGGCCACACCACAGTTCAACGAGGGGACGTACCAACGCCAGGACAGGTATTTCAAAGTAGCACTACCCAACACAGGACCCAAGCTCACGCCAGCCAGCAGGTTGAAAATCCATAATGAAGTCGCAAAGCTTTTACTACGCCCCTCGCGCCATAGGTCACTTACAATACCACTGGTGATGTTGGCAAGGACGCCAGAACAACTGCCCGTGATCACCCGAGTGATTATCAGAGTAGTGAAACTCCTCGCTACCGCTTGCGGAACGAGAAATACGATTAAGGTAAGGTAGACAGACTGTACAGCTTCGTCAGAAACGTGAATGGGCGCACGGTTCCGAAGGGACTGACGATGTAGCTCCATCTAATCCCAAAATTCTCCATCAATGGCAAGGCAAGCATAGGCGCAGCGGCTCCTCCTAGTGTCCAGGACAGAATGGGCCAGTAAGAAGTAGGGAAGTGTTCGTCATTGAGGCCAAACTCGTCATTGATTTGCTCGGCAGCACTCGTCCTTCAGGAGGTGTTAGTTCGCCATTCTCATCTCAAGGTGAATGTCACCACCAGCAATAGACGGAGCTCCAATGCAACACTTGTGTGCTTACATTTCTGTGCCATTGACCTGCACCACCAGCGTCATGAAGCATGCCATCACAGTAATCATCCATTTCTTCCTCTTCGACCAGTTGAACGGGTTCTGTGGATCTTCAGGGCCATCCCACTCGACAGATTCCTCAGCCTGTCTACGCGCTTCCAAACCACCAAGAATGTCAAAGTATGGTCCATCATCGTTGCCGGGATAGCTGTTCAATTCGTGACTTTGCCTCTCGGAACGTCCTGTGTGGCTTTTGCGGTGGTTTGAGGTGGATGAGATGACGGTCGACGAGGACCAGTCCCCGGTTCGTAGGCTTGCAGCCATGTTGGTGGGTAATTGACGGAGAACCCAAGGGAGGAGAGCAAGTACAACAGGAAGGGGAATAGTGCTCAAGGAGAGAGAATCAGAGTGCCAAACGCGAGTATCATGGTGTTGTAAGTGGCAGCATTCATAGGTGACGCGGTGCCGACCACAGCTAGCGACCAAACCAGGCCTCGAAGCCAGATCGATCGGTACCAGCGTGGGTAAGTCCTATGTCATGATCCTCCTGGACCGTACTGTTCCCGGGCGTCCTCGCTCTACAAGCCGTTAACGTCAAACGATCCTACATGGCCTGGTGTGGAACCCACACATACGTATGGAAAACAGGTGAATGTGTCACCTTCGAGGCAGTGAAAAGGGCTGTTATACTGCTACACGGTTGTCCAGAGCACAAAAGATAACGTAGAGTCCAGTCGAGGGGCGAGAACGAAGGCCGAGGCACGCGTGGCCGCCACGACAGGTTCGACCCGTCACTAGTTCCATTATAGATAGCGAACGGAACGGAGGGACTGACATCATAACCCGTGCGACAGGCATCGCGATATGTGAGGTAGATCTACACTGTAGAGGCACAAATCATCATAAGGGATAACGTAGTTAATAGAAAAGCGAGAGGAAAGCGAGACCAGACCCCCAGAGTAAGAACGAGAACGCAGCTATGCCGGAAGCGGTTTACCATTTCGCACTGCTGTCTCATGTCCCAAACAGGTTGCTTGCAAACATCATCGCAATACCATGGTGATGTAACTTGGTAAGATTCTACCAACAATATGAAGAATAAAGAGCATTTTCCGATCCCAAGAAATCCGATGACTGTTACCGTGATCCATACGCCTTGTGCACTACCACCATTTAGAAAGAAGAAATGGCCCAACTCCTTAAGATGCTAGATCCCAGGGTATCTTCCAGGAAATCCCAACCGACCCACGTGAGTCAAACGCCTTTCGAACGGTGAATAGTATCGCTTAATTCACGCCTGACCATTCGATACCACTGCCATCGCCCTGTACCCGCTGCTGCTGCTGCTGCTGCTGCTGTTGCTGTTGTTGCTGCTGCTGGCTCCTCATCTGCTGCTGCCGCAACATCAACATGTGCATCTGTTGCTGCGTCATCTGAGGCATTTGGCCCATATTCATGCCCATATTCTGCATGTTCATCCCGCCCATGGCCTGCATCCCTTGCATTCCCTGCATGTTCTGCATATTTTGCATATTTTGCATGTTCTGCATGTTCTGCATATTCTGCATGTTCTGCATGTTTTGCATATTCTGCATGTTCATTGCTCCCATATTGTTCACCATGCCCATGTTGTTCATCATGTTCTGCGGCATTTGGTTTGCATTGATGTTCATGCCCGAGCGCTGCTGCTGCTGCTGCTGCTGCTGCATCATCATCATTTGTTGTTGTCTTGCCTGGTGAGCGCGCACCGCCTGCATCTGTTGAAGCTGAGCTGGAGCTGGAGCTGGATGCTGGCCTGTGCTACCCGTGAGGAGCCGTATCTCGTTTTCCTTGACTCGTATTGCATTCTCCAATTGCGCGAGTTGCTGGGTCATTGGCATCGGGATGTTTGCCGGGTTTCCGAAGTTGCTCAGAAGCGATTGCTTGCGTTCATTGTACTGTTGTCTCAAGGTGTTGAGTTGTTGCCTAAGAAACTGTACCTGGTTGACCACATTCGGATTCATCCCCCCTTGGCCCATGTTCATTCCGGCCTGTTGGCCACCTATGTTTCCGACAGCTTGACCATTCAGCTGCATTTGCCGGGCATTCTGTGCGGCTTGTTGTTGTTGTATTTGTTTGAAGAACTGCGTAGCAAGCATTTGCTTATAGTGCGTAGGATCTTGCCCTTGAGGAACACCGTGCTGCTGGATGTGGCTCGCTGCTTTCATCATTGCAAACTGCTGAGGTGACACGGTCTGGCTGGGTGATATTTGAACGCCCTGCTGCTGCTGCTGCATCATACGTAGGCGTTGCTGCTGCTGCTGCAGTTGTGCCGCCTGGTACTGTTGCATCTGCTCTGGCGTCATGGTCTGGCCTCCGGGGAGTTGGGGCGTCTTCATCATCACAGGCGTCTGCCCAGGCATTACTCCGGTCGGACTTCCCTGATTCACCCGCGGTTGTGGAGTTGCTGCCATGTTACGAGCGATGCCAGCCGAATTCATAATGGGTGTTCCTTGGACCATCTGCGGGGTTCCCGTGCGGCTCATGGGCTGGTTTTGCTGCTGGCTCACGGTGCGGGACATAGCAGCAGGGTGATGAGATACCACTGATGGTGGGCGAGGAGGACTTCCGGCCGCACCATGGCTCGACGAAGTTGCCATCATCTGAGCGCCGCCCATAGGATGTGATGCGTGCACAGCAATACGTGGCGAGGCCGCTGCTGCCATTGGAGTCTGTTGTCGTACGACGGGCGAGGAGAACTGAGGTTGGGGGGCTGCTTGGGGGGCCTGTTGGGTAGCACCGGCTCCGGCCATCTGCTGTGCATGGCTTACCGCTCTCATCGCCTGATCTTGATGCATCGACTGCTGTTGCTGTTGCTGTCTAAGCAATTCGTTGCGCTTAGCTGTGTTCGTCTCGGCTTGCCGGGCAGCAGCCTCCAACTCCATCTTCCGCTTCCTCGCCTCCTGCTCTTGTAACTGTCTCTTTGCTTGAGCTTGGATGGCTTCTTCTTCCCGCTTGCGCCTTGATTGCTCTTCGTGCACTGCTTTGATGTTCTCAATCGTCTTAAAGCGAGAGAAATTTTGGTAGTTCGGATCTCGGATCGTGGCCTGGCCATCTTCTCCACCCGCAGCAGCAGCAAGCTTCGTCACCTGGAATTCGTCTCCCGCAAGCATGAAGCGCTGGATATCAGCCGCTTCGGCTTCATCAGCTGCCAGCTCGGCGACAGTACGTTTTCTAGTTTCACGTGCCGGAGCCGGATGCTTGTTGTTCGGGTGTGTTACGGCGTCCATGAGGGCGACCGATTCCATCAAATCCTTGGTCGGGTCAAGATGGAGTTTGATGGGTTGCTCGAGGTAGACTGCCGCTTCGAACTCGTAAGCATTACTCTCGTCGATGATCATCTTGGGCCTCTTTGGGCTGCGGCCCTGTTGGAAGGTCGGCGTAGCTGGCACTGCTGTAAGGGGAGTGGGCGGATGACCTGTAGTCCTTCCAGCAGCCTGGTTCCTGCGGAAGGCTTGGAGATCAGATGCCGGCGTGGTAGCTAGTAATTGCATGTCCGTCAACACCGAGGAAGGGGTGGGGAAAAGGACCACCGTCGTGACTGTAGGCCTGGCAGGCACCTTTTGGGAGCCCCGCTGCCCTGGCGCAGCCATGCTTTCCTTGTCGGAGGTTTTGTCGTTCGTGCTGTCCGAACTTTTGTCATTTTGGCTGGCTTTGGCCGTGGGTTTCTGCGGATAGGGCACGGATGGAGACGGTGTTATGAAGTTGTTGTAGTTGTGGATAGAGAAGGGCTTCGTATTTGCCTCCGTAGAATTATCCGACTCTTTCTTTCCGTTATCACTGTTCGAGTTGTAATCGTACAGCTCCACGATCATGCAACCTGCACACTGTATAAGCTAATGGAGATATCATTTGGCGAAGACACTATACCATCATAGAAAGGGATGTCGAACATGTACAGCTCTTCTAGCATGCTGTGCGGTACAGTTTTGAGGCGGATATGCTGAAGCAGTAGTGTCATAGGGGACCCGTATGATAGCGACTCTTGAGAGTCGTTCAGGCGGAAATGCGTCGCATACAAATGGACGCGTAACGAGGGGTTCCGCCCTTTGAACTTGGCGAGGATATCATCTTGTGTCCAAACAAAGCGAACCTCTCCTGGTTTCGAAGCCGTATCCTCTAATGTGCTTGCCTTGGGCACGTTCGTGCGAGCCAGGCTGGGTCGTTGCGATCGTTGGCGGAGGGCCTGCGAGGGCCGGGCAACGGCAGCGGTCGACATGTCGCACCGTTAACAGATGGGCGAAGGTTTGTTGGAACTTGTGGATGCGAGGAGTGTCTGTGAAAGATGTGTCCGAGCGGCGGACGTGTGGGCGTGGGAATTTCGTGAAGCGCGCAGGCGAAGCTCCTCGAGTAGGGTATCGCCGCCCGATTGCCCGTTCTGCGTCACCACGGCTCGATGTGGCTCTCGATCCGGACGAGTGTTTAATGGAGATGTCGTAAAGAATATGATTTCGGTCACGGTTTTGAAGCATGTGGAAGCGCGTTTGCTGCCATTACAGGCGGTCGATTGCTCGGTGTTGACTCGTTAATGGACCGCACCTAGGATCCATGGATGTTTGAGAGGTGAGGTTACAGCGGCGCGCTTATATAATCAGCTTTCCCGACACCTCATCACGTGCACGTAGTGGGCATCACGTGAATACTTATTCAAACCTCGCATAATGACGTACGATCCAGTTGATGTGAGTGTCGATGATCGATGATTTCAAGAAATTTTCATTGTCCTTTTTTCAGCTACTCGTTGAACTTGTCCAAGAGACAAGTCTCCAGCCCACGGAAGGGTGAACCCTTACCCTAGCTATAGGGTACCCTACCCGAAAGACAAGGGAAACAAGGGCACTTCGCACAGCTGATTTTCTCTCGAGCACCAAATCATTGCGTACTATCCTCACGCTAATGGCTTATACCAGCCCACCGCAGTCTGTGTCATCTATTGGTTCCGGACATGAGAAAAGAAGAGCACGGGGAGGGTAAGGTCAATTGGAATCTTTGAACAGTACGCACGCATCTCTGCAGACAGAGACTATACCTACAAACATCAATTTGAATGTCGATGTTTACTTGTACAAGAGATCTCGCTATGGTCCTCTTTTCTACCTGCTAGAGGGAGAAACACCTTGCTTCCCAATGCTCCACCACCAACTATAAACGGTTCAAAATCGTTATCTGCAGCTAGGGCCAGCAATGAGTTCAAACAGCTTAATATACAAGGAATAGCTTATCTTCAGTGAACTGGTCATTCAGATTAATGACCGCCGGTCTTTTTTTACGAGTGAATACATACAGATATCACTGATATCCAAAGGAAATACGCAGTCGACGTCGTTGGCATTTGAAACAAGAGGAGAGAGGAAACGTTGGTCGGGTACCGGGAATGCAGATGTACATGGCTTTCCAGAGCTTTCCTGTTCATAGTGTCCTCAATTTCCGTGTTCTTCCCATATACTGTAGCTATTTGCCCAACCAAGCTAGCGCCTCAGCATCCGTCTCCTAGCCAAAAAGCGCAACGCGGTCGCCACACCGACCCCATCAGTGACAAAAGCGGCAGGAACGGGCAAAAAGGAAAAAAGAAGGACTCTCCGACGGGGAATCGAACCCCGGTCTCCCGCGCTTGCTATTCACGAGGTGAATTGACAAGCGGAAATCATGACCACTAGACCATCGAAGATATCACCGTGAGGTGGATGGGTTATTGTATGCTTTTTTGTAATTTTCAAAGTTTATGGCCCAGGAAATTCCGCAAGTTACGGGCATTGGCGTTCTGTCCTTGTTTATCCGAGCGTGGTCGACGGACAAATACGCAAGGGCGGAAGTGGGGTTGGTGCAAACGGCAAGCGAGCGGAAGTGTTGCGGGCCGCGGACCTCAAGATCTAGTTGCAGCTCGACTGCCCTTGTCGCACTATAATCGATACAATCAAGAAATAAAGACCGAGGACACTGATGCAGCAATTTTTAGGGATTCGAAGGGATTGGGGAAGACAAGCCGGGAATATAGTTAACTCCAGGTCGATGGAAGCGATGGGTGGTATTATAGTGGCTACGAATTTTGAGCCTACGATGTTTTTTGGGATTTTTTTTTCTATCACCCAGGGACCTCTTCCGAGTTTACAATACCTAGTTGATAGAAACCTCACTTTGTGCGAATACAAGTAAGAAGTCTTGTCGTTTTCGCCCAAGGAAGTTGTTATCTGTTGCCAGTACTCTATATGTGATTGGAGCGTCTTTTCGCGTTCCCAGAATCAGATCTGTCATCTCCCTTCGCTAGAAACTTATTTTACGGTTTCTCTTTTTTCGAGGTCTTTTCATGATCCCTGTCTCTTGAAGTACAGGTTTACAGTAGGTCTCCCCTAGGCCTTTTTGCTTGCTGCCTCCGTCACATGTGCAGTGCTTAAACTCCACTAAGGTCAAGCATGTCCGTACTAGCTCCCAGGCACGAAAAACTCTCTGAACCATCTCGAAGCTTTTTCCTGCTCTTCCTCCTACAGAATGCTCGGCCTAAGTCGATATACTTGACAGACTTGATCGCTCAACCTTGTCTGCTACCCGAAACTCACGCATGGTACATCCGCCCTCTCCTCCCTCCGCATATCTACACAATGTGCACCCCCCTTTCGCCACCGTCATAACCTTTATGACGCCTTACTAATCACTTTCATAGCACCTGCGCGTGACTTGCATCCGCTGTGTCGAATTATCATTACACAATGTAATAGGGACGCACGCAGTTATACCTCTCATCAGCAGACCCTCCGGCCTTGGCCCATGGGCATGCACAACCAGAAGGCCGTCACGCCTTGTTGTACCTCCACGGGGCACTCTCTTTTTGCTTGAGTTCACGACTCGACAGCAGGAGGGGCGCTCATACACGTCCCCCTTTCACCGCGACCCTGAAGTCTTTCCTCCCACGGACACAGCGACCAGGCCACGCAATCTCAACTCTTACTACGCGAAGAACTCGCCAAGGAGAAACCGGTGGCTCGTGAATTCACGCCTGGACCCCTGGAGGCGCGCTGCCATAAGTTCTCTTTCTCAACCCCTCAAACCTTGTCCCCTGCCGCAGACACAACCACGAGGTCTCACAACCGACAACTTCTCTCAAACTTTTCCTAGTTCACTGGCTAGCGAGAGACCGCCCAATGTCACGCCCCACCATCATGTCAAGGAAGAATGACTTCCAGGCTGGTGGTGGCAGGCCCACGTCGAGGACTTCGAAGCTCAAAGATGCAGTCACCTTCAGTGCCCAGGACATCGAAGCCCGACTCCGCCGGCTCCCTCGACTATCCATCGAGGAAGAGGAAGAAAGGCAGGATATGCTCGCGTGGATCCGCTCCGTGGTAGACGACGATTCGTATCTCCGCGAACTCGAGGGGGACGGGCGGGGAAGGGGATACGACAACACGGGTTCTTCTCTTGAGCTCGTGCTATCATCAGAGGCGTCTTCGTCCGCAGAGCAAGGCGAACAGTCTCCAGCCCCAGAAGCATCGGACACAGAGGCGCGTTCAGAGGGATCGGACACGGAAACAGACTGCCTTGACACGGGGTCCCCCAAGCTTCCCTCGATCGGCCACGTGCCCACCTTGACGTTAACCCCCTTAAGCGATTCGGAACGTGCTCCCTTTGCGACGGACGAGCTCGCCGAGCTGAGAGCTCATGTAGCGATACTCCAGGCGCATGTTGTGCATTTCCATACGCAGAACCAGCAGCTGCGCGAGCAGAACGACAAGACGTGGAACCTGGCGAACTGGACGTATGCGCACATTCGCCGCTTGGACGGGCGGGGCGGGCTGGGGCTGCATCCCGTGCTGGAGCTGGTGTTGATTTTCTGGATTTCGATGTTCCTGTTGAAGTGGATGATGGTTTGGTTTGCGTAGATGGTGGGATGGTAGGTGCGAGATGATGGATTGTCGTGGAACGGTGTGTCGCAAAATGCGGGATTAAGGACTTGGTCGGCAAGAGGCTCGAAACCGCACAAGGGCGTCTGGATTTTGGCTTTCGAAGTGTTGGAGATGGACTTTTGCCTGTGGGATATTGTGCGCGATAGAAGACCCGAGGATTGGATGGTTAGTGTTTTGGGTATCTATACTGGTACTTGAGCCATGCAGATGAATATGACTGACGATGTCGATTTTCAAATTGAGGACGAGCCATTGAACTGTGCTGAATTCGCGTGAAGGCAATCTGCGTGCAACGATGTGAGAAACCTAATGTTGTAGTCAATGGTAGCACTGAGGCCATGGATTGCATCCTTCTATTATGTTTCCACAAAATAGCAAATCCTAGCCTGTGCATAAGATGAATAAATATCTGCCTCCGCAGATCTCTGACATGCTATGCCATTTTTAAAAAATCCCGCTGAAACCCAAACCGATCCGGATATCACGAAAACAAGATGAACGGACCCAGATTCAACCAAACACCGTGCTCTTACACTCAGGGCATGACAACATTCATCAGCTACGCACATCTCCCCGATTCTCATCCTGTCTCAGCGTCTCCTTCTCCAGTCCCACTACCTGGCTCTTCCTCCACAGGCCCGAATGCCCCTTCCCCGTAGAACAATAGATCGTGCGGTAGGTATTCCAAATCCCAAGGCATCATCTCCGCACCTAGAGCCGACATATCGACGTCCTGCGAATCTATCACCATGTCGCCGAATGTCTCTGAGCTGGGTGCGGTTGGGTAGGCGCCGAAGAGCGAAGTCGGGGAGAATTGCGAAGAAGAAGGGACGGTATGAGGAGGTGCGGTTGGCAATGTGGTTGAGGTGTGTGGGAAGGACGAGGCAGGCAGTGAGAGCGATGGGTTTCTGGTTGTCGGATGTAAACTATTTGATGGGTTTGCATTGAAGTTGGTATGAAGATTAAGGAGGAGGTCGGCGTCGGAAATGAGGGAAGGGTCGGTAGCGAGAGGGTGAAGATGTACTGTTGGAGGTGGAGGCATGGCTGTAGAGTCTATGGTTTGTGGAAGCGGCATCGGAGGGGGTGCATGCCTTTGTGCGAGAACCTCTGCCCTCAAGTGGGGTGGATAGGCGGGAGAGCCAGAGAGAATAGATGCGATCGACGGTTGTAGAATCTGCTTGACTGGCTTATCACGATTATTGCTGGCGTCGGAAGGATACATGACGGCGACGTTGGTCGACGGCGAGTTCATCGTGCCAGTTAGTGACCATCCGATTGCTGCGGACGCTGTTAGTGGATGCAGCAGAAGGGGAAAGGAATAAATAGTACCTTGACCCGCCGCAGGCAGCGGGGAGCCAGCAATCGTGGGTGTCCGGGCGCGAATAGAAGCAGTGACCTTGGCCGGATTCTCCGTATCCATGCTTTCGGGGGTCAGATAGGCGCCCCAGCTGAGCTTTCGCCGCCATCCTGGGCTCGTAAAGTCAGGCTCCGGTTTCGGCTGCTCCAACGCGCTCTCTACCTCCTCAGCAGTATACAAGAGCGGATCGCCCACGCCCTTGGCTTTCTGGTCCAACACTGTGAGGATATACTTGACCCCGGCCCAATAGGTCTCGAGTGACTTCAGAGCTCTGTAGCATCGTTGGTAGTTCTGGTTTGCGGCCGAGGCCAGTAAGGTGTGTTTCTGGGCCTGCTTCTGGTCATGATCGCTTGGATAACTCGTACGGGTTGCGAGGGGCGGCCGCGGTGAGTGATCGAAATCCATGTGATCTAGTGAAGGCTTATTGGGCTTGACGGATGGGTCGTCCTGGGTCGAGCCTGGTGTCGAAGGACGCGAGTGTGGTTGGGACGACGCCGTGTGTAGGGCGGTTTCCTTGAGAAAGGCACATGCTACGATGTAGATGGGTTGACTAGCGACAGTGAGCACTCCCCGAAGAAATCATGGGACAGATGGAACCTACCTCGTGAAAGGATTACCTACGCCAGTCTTTGCGTCGATGAGATCCGTGAACGCCAAAATATCGGCCACTGTTTTTGCTGAGGACATGGAAAGCTCTCGGCTATTGCTTGACAGGTGGTGTGCACTGCCTTCGAAAGTCTTGAGTAGCGTTGGCTGGTGAAGCAGCACAATGAGCGTGTGGAACCAACAGTGTAGTAAGAGAAAGTTGGTGCCCTGTTTGATCTTGACGTAATGTTGGAAGTTGACGGCATTGAAATGCAGCTTAGGTGAGAGGCCTTGGTAGATCTCTGTCAGATGGAATTCCAGTGTATCGAGCTGCTTCCGGAGTGCTTCGGTAATATGTGCCTTCTCTTTGATGCGATTCAACAGGTCCGTAACTCGGCCATATAAATGTATGATCCGAATCAGTGCGGGGAATGGCAATGGCCAGCCAGATGCCAGGTCGACCTCGTCCAGAGAGGGAAATGATATCTCGATATCCCTGTCACGGAGGGTGACCGGACGTCCAGTTCCCGACGATATCACACGGTCCAGAAAGAATATCGACCAGAACGTGTCCAGTCTTTCTCTCTCGACTGCTCGTTGTTCCGCTTCCTCCGATGTGGTAGTAGGCGTCGTTGGAGGCGGCCCGGAACTGGCCGGACCGTTGTTCAAGCCTCCGTTCGGGTCCGTCTTCACGGACTTTGGGGTTGGCCCGTCACGTCCCTCGTACTTGAGGCCTTCCAGAGTCTGCATCCCCAGATCTTGCGCCATGCGGATGGCAATACCCAGGTACATCCATAAACCACTGTCCCGACTCGCACCAAACTCATCGTAAGCCAGCAAAAGGGCAGCCTGCACGACGGCGACGCTGGGGCAGTGGAAAGCGTCCGGAATGGCGGACTTGGCTCTTTGCGCAAAGGCTTGGCCATACTCGTGAGGTTGCATCTTCCAGCTCTCTCCCTCTTTCTTGGCTTCGGTCGAGCCAGTTAACAGTGGGTGCGTGGAGAAACGTGCGGCTAGTGCGCAAACGGCATCGACGAGTATGGCGTCCACCTGCTTCTCCTCCAGATCGCGCAGGAAACGCTCGGGTTGCAGGAACGGAAAGGTGCAGCCGAAATGGACCATGAAGAGCTTGCAAAGATGGGTGATCAAGGGGGGCGGAGCTGTGGTGGAAGTGTCGTAGACGGGGAGTTCGACCGGTGTGCGGAACCCAGGGGTAGTGGGGGATCCGACCGATGCAGGGTGACCTGGCGAAGACTCAAGAGCTGGCTACACTCAGCGGGGACTTTGTTGTTGTTAGGGTTTTCACATACCATCGGAAGAAGTATGGCTTGTGGAGTGGGCTTTCCCGCGGACCTTGACGACCATCTGCTTGAAGCCCGGCATGATGGCGGTTGGGCCAAAGTAGCGAAAGAAGGGCATTCGGTTGCGAGTGCTTAGGGACAATGGTGCATGGTCTGCAACGTATAAGCATGGTTGAGTTCAGGAGGGGTTTGATGAATGCTCACGTGCGGAGTTGGACACGCTCGCGGTGCTAGACGAGTCGAGGTTCGGCGAGGCTTGAAGGGCTCCATGATAAAGGGTCTGGCGAGAAGGGACTGGGGATGGGAGAGGAGGTTCTTGCTTTGGTCGGACATTTTTAGGGATAGATTTTTCAGTGGGAGGGTTGCTGTCGCGCAGGACTTGTTTCTTGGAGTCTTTGGTATCTTTGGTGTTGGCGTCGGGAGTGGTGGTGGTGGTGGTGGTGGCATCGGCATCGGCGCCGTAGCCGGCACACTCATGTTTATTCTGTTTGCATGTACCGCAGACAGGACGCTCACCTGCTGGAGTGTTAGAATGAAATAATTCTTTGGAGGGGAAGTACAAGGCGGAATAGCAGTTGACGAACCTGAGCAGCGTGTCTTCTTCCTGCGACATGTTAGGCAGGCGGAATTGATTCTCCTCCGCTTTGCGTAGGGACCGTCGGTGTTTGTGACGAAGCGAATGGGCTTCTGGAGGGGAGCGGCAGCATTGGCGGACGGCCTTGGGGTAGCCGTGTTCTGCATGAAAAATGGGGAGAGATGTGCGGTCAGAGTCTAGAGAAGGCTCATGACAGCAGCATCTGGAGACTGGAGTAGATGGGGACGGAAGGCGATCAATTGCAAGGCTCCTGGAGGGTTGCACCGTTGCACTGGGGGTGGGGCTGGGGCAAGAAAAATGGAGGCACCTGGCAGAGGTGACTCGGAGCAAGCAGTGTGTTTGAAGTCAGGAACGTTGGGAACGACTGCTGCACGATTACGACGTGGACGACGGGACATGGAGCGAAAGGCACCATCACGGGATCCCTAAACTGTTCTTGACCGTTGATGAGCAAGCAGCCACAACAGGCCATATCCCATCGCTATGGGCCATGAACAGCTGCAGGCGGCATACAGTACGTGGGCGGCGTCGAGGCCGCGGAAGGAGTGCGGAGCGGCAGCGCGCGCAAAAGGGCCCCATTGTCCTTAGTTCCCCCCGCGAGTCACGAGTCAATCATCATTCCAATCATTCCTCAGAATCCAAGACTGATGATGATTGACGGATTATTGAATTTGGTGGATCGAATCTCGGAGCCCCGACCGACCTCCCGCCAAGATTGCCCAGACCATAATCCCTGCTATCCCCGGTGACAGGGTTCTCCCTGCGCGCCGAGCGTTTGCTGAACCGACATGGGATGGAAATGGAAATGGAAATCAACCCTCTGCATCTGCGAATATCTGGAGAGCATCGTCAACCGTCAACCGTCAGTTCCAAGATTCTTCCCTCGACGCCGCGCTACCTTTCCCCTTCTGCTTCCCCTCTGCTTCCCTTCTGCAGAAGTCATGGAGGTCCTGCGGCCCAGGCTCGCGACATTGAGGCTGGCGGCGCCCAGGAAGGCCCCTCGCTCGCTCTATCAGTGCCTGCACACTTCCGCCTCACGATGCGCGCAACCTCTCGGAACCCCCGCTGTAGCAGGCCCGCCCCCAAAGGCACCCACATCGGAGGCCTTTGAGCGGGTCGCCCGGAAAAGGAGACAGGCGGAGCTGTTGAAGCAGGCACAGGAGCTGAGGGCATCGCCGGCAAGGCCAAACACTGCCCTCAAGAAGCGCTTCTGGCAGGATGTGACGGTCCAGGAGTCGGATGGTGAGTCCCCCTTCTTTCCAATTACGGACCTGTGCTGACAACGACACAGATGGTCTACAAATCTTCCTCGACAAGCGACCAGTTCGCACGCCCTCCAAGGAAATCCTGACCTTGCCCCGCTCCAAGAGCCAGCTCGCCACTGCCATTGCCCTCGAATGGGACCTCCTGGTGAGCGCACAGCAGGCGCTCAAGACAGAATACATTCCCATGACCTCTCTCGCTGCGCGCGCCATCGATATCGCAAAGGCCGACGCCGAGGGCAACACCAAGATCCGGGACGATATCATCAGTATGCTTATGCGATACCTGGCCACAGACACCCTGCTCTGCTGGGCTCCCGAGAAGAACGTGCACGATGCTGGCGGCGACAGCGCCTCGTTACGGAAGCTGCAGATGAAGCTTGCCTCTCCCATCATCGCCTATCTGACCTCGAGAGTTTGGCCTGGCGTAGAGATCTTGCCCATTCTCGAGCCAGACAGCATCCTCCCCATACCACAGCCGGAGACGACGAGAAACGTGGTGCGCGGCTGGCTTACCGGTATCCCTGCGTTTGAGCTCGCCGGGCTGGAGCGAGCTGTTCTTGGTTCCAAGAGTCTTTGTGTCGGTGCCCGCCTCATCCACGAGTGGGGCGAGGCCTTTGCAACAGCCCGCGATCCTTCCGAGGGCCCCCGCTTTGGCATCGAGGAGGCGGCCGAAGCTTCCAGCGTCGAAGTAACGTGGCAGACCAAGAATTGGGGGGAGGTGGAGGACACGCACGACGTGGAGAAGGAGGACCTGCGCAGACAGTTGGGCAGCGTGATTTTGTTGGTCGGTGGTGACTTGTCATGAGGAGACAATGATGTTGGGAGGACGATCTGAGAGCTTGAGTCACTGTATAATGGCCCTTGTACGAACATAAAAGAGCATGTATAAGTATTTGCTGTAAGCATAGAAGGCTGGGCTACAGCTAAGAAGCCACTGAGGTAGGAGTAGGAGTGGCTAGCATCTGACTCGGTGTCAGCAGTTAGCGTACAGTTCCACTGCATAATAAATAACACACATAACCACTACCACACCACGTACTCAGTAAATTTGATAGACTGTTGCATAAGCATCCTGCACCATTGTCTTCTTGGTACCTTTGATATAAAATATTCTCCTGCCCAGATCCCTCTTCCCCGATTGGCTGCGCCACCTCGAGCTTCGGCCCCCCTGAGCACATTGAGCATGGATCCAAAAGCCCCGCCGTCACTGGTCGCTGGTCACCGACCGTCGTCACTCATCACTCGTCAAATCCCCAGAGGAAATTCGTCAAGCTCGGCGTGTCCTCTTACTCCAAAACACATCTGCCATCACCCACGAACCCCTCCGCCTCCTCTTGCGCTTTCACCCTTTCGCTCCTTTAAACGACGTCGTGCAACGTCCACTCTCCCCACATTAACCTCTCCCCGCGCCTCTTGGCCGAACACCACGGCCGACGCCCTGCCCAATCACACCCACAATGGAAGGGTGAGTGCTCCGAGGCCCAAGACTATTGAAGCATCCGCCAACGGCGCAAGCTCTTAGACACCGTTATAACCTATACCCTCCAGCAGCTACTGACTGCAATCCAGGCACAAGCGTTCAAAGTCGTCCACGGTCAAGAGTCTCATCAACCGCGTCTCCTCCAAACCTGACGTAGCGGACGTCACCAACCCGGACACCGTAGCGCCCGCGTCCTCCGCCGCATCCATCAATTCCAACCCGGGTTCCTCTGTCTCCAAGCATCACCGTACCGCCTCGAAACACCACCGTCCTCACCTCTCCACCACCATGACGAATGCCGCTTCGCAGGATAGCCTTCCTCCCGCGTCGCCAGCGCAGGGCCCTAGCCCTACCTCGCCGCTGCCTCGAGCTGCTTCGGTCGAGCAATCCGTGAAGTTGTTCCGAGTTTTTGAATCGTTGCGGAACGGCGATACAGCTGCCATCTCCAAGGCCATTCGAGAGCAGCAAGCCCCCCAAACCGAAGACCGAGACGGTTCCTCGTTGTCATTACCCGGCCGCTCAGAGGGCACCTCCATATTGCACTTGGCCATACAATGCGCGGAGCTGCCCGTCATCGAATTCGTGCTCTCGAATGCGACTCCCGGGCCAGACTCCGTCATAGACGTAAATGGCCGTGATCGCGACGGAAATACGCCTCTGCATTTAGCTGCCACCCTCGGACGTGAGAAGGTGGTTCGCATGCTGCTCGATCAGCCGAACGTGAACGATTCTATCACCAATTACAACGGTCAGACGCCCCTCGACCTCGCTCGAACGCCCGAGATCTTCCAACAGCTGCAGCTTGCACGGTCCATATTCATCGAGGCAAATGTGAAGAAGATACAACAGCTCGTGGCCGCGCAGGATATGGAAGGCATCGAGAAGCTGTTGCAGGATCCAAGGGTCAAGAGCACCCTCGACGTGAATGGGGGAGATCTACCCACGGATCCGGCCGTCGTAGATGCCGGAGGTACGCTTTTGCACGAAGCCGCCAAGCGCAGGGACGTAAAGCTGGCCCAACTATTGCTCCTGAATGGCGCAGATCCCTTCCGCCGAGATAGAAAGGGAAAGTTGCCGCAGGACTATACCAAGGATGACCGCACTCGCGCCATACTCAAGCGGTCGCCTGCAGCCGCTGCGGCACAGAGGGGAATACAAGAGAAGACGATACTGGCGGGTGCAGCGAGCCAATCGCAAGCTGGGGAGAATAGCATAGGGGCCAAGGAGTCAAGAGAGATGAAGGGCTACCTGAAAAAGTGGACAAACTACACCAGTGGTTACAAGTTGAGGTGGTTCGTCCTGGAGGATGGCGTTCTAAGCTATTATAAGCATCAAGGTAAGCGCGGAGTTCTTGATTAGGTTGTATTCTATTAACCGGCTCAGACGATACCGGCTCCGCGTGCCGTGGCGCTATCAATATGAAGATCGCGAAGCTGTTCATGGACCCGCAAGACAAGCTACGCTTCGAGATCCAAGGCAAATCTTCCGTCAAATACCACTTGAAGGCGAATCACCAGGTCGAGGCCAAGCGCTGGTTCTGGGCTCTGAATAACGCCATCCAGTGGGCCAAGGACGAAGCCAGAGAGGAGGAGAAACAGCGCTCCCGCGACCAGGAAGCATTGAAGCAAGCAAGAATAGAGCAACTGGACAAATCTCGCCTCTCCAAGGACAACGATTCACTTAGCCAACCTAGTACAAGGGTGCGGACCGGAAGGGATCTTGTCCCAGCCACTTCGCTCGGGGTTCCCCTGACAAGTCAAGATGCAGTGTCGCGTGTAGCGACCAGCATCAACGAGGAGCCCGAAAGTGCATATGAGAACAGCGTTGCCGGCAACGATTTTGGCAGAATTGTCAGCCAGTTAGGGACGGCTACAGTGGAAGGCGACTTGGACGACGATGAGGAGTACGGGGATGATGCCAGCAGCCACGAACTGCGGCCCCAAAGCAAGGACGCCTTCAACATCACGGCTCAATCAGCCAAGGTTCAGTTGGACTTGTTGGCCCAGGTGACTGCGGCGCTGCAGGCGGAGAAGGGCAATAATTCCACCTTACAGATCTCCGACCCGCTGATGGTACAGGCTCTGGCATCATATGAGGCCGCTGTCGGGAACCTCAAAGGGCTCGTCGGCGATCTCCTGAGGATAGCTAGAGACCGCGACGCATACTGGCAGTCCCGGTTAGAAAGAGAATCCAATGTCCGCCGTATGTGGGAGGAGAGTATGGCAAAGGTGGCGAGGGAGCATGAGGAGCTGGAGAATCGTCTCGGCGAATCCGAGCTTAAGCGGAGAAAGACAAAGCGCGCCCTTCGGGAAGCATTGGACGAGTACAAGACAGAAGAAGAAGGCAAGGCTTTCGAGGAAGAGGAGGAGTTCACCGATGCGGAAGAGGAGGCGCTCTCGGAGGTCATATCAATCTCTGGCAAAGTCGAGTCCCGTCGCTCTTCGCGAGCTTTGAGGAGAAGGGCCACCTTTGCCGACATCGTTGCCGAAATCTCAGAGTCTGAGTCGGAAGAGGAGGAGGAGTTCTTCGATGCCGTTGGTGCTGGCGAGGTTGAGGTTGCTCAGATGCCAGAGGTCCCCGCTGCCAAACCCACAGAGGATCTTTTCGAGAGTAAATATGAGGTGATCAAGACGGGTTTCAGGGGTTATGAGGACGGCCCGCGAAAGAGGCTCGCCATGGATGCAGATGACAGGCCTAAGATTTCCCTATGGGTGAGGGCAACCAATCTGCTCTTAAAACCAATCTAACCATATCCAGGGTATTCTAAAGTCCATGATTGGCAAAGACATGACCAAGATGACGCTACCCGTGTCCTTCAACGAGCCCACGTCGCTGTTACAGCGTGTTGCGGAAGACATGGAGTACACCGACCTGCTCGACACTGCTGCCGAACGTGTAGATTCCACCGAGCGCCTCCTCTACGTCGCCGCCTTCGCCGCCTCTGAGTATGCCTCTACGATCGGTCGCGTAGCGAAGCCGTTCAATCCCCTGCTCGGCGAAACGTACGAGTACGCGCGCCCGGACAAGGGCTATCGCTTCTTTATCGAGCAGGTCAGCCATCACCCGCCGATTGGTGCCGCTTATGCCGAGTCGAAGAAGTGGGATTACTATGTGAGTTGCTCGGCCCAAGTGCAACGCTATTGGCTCTAACAACGTATTCCAGGGCGAATCTGCTGTGAAGTCCAAGTTCTACGGCAAATCTTTCGATATCAATCCTCTCGGCACCTGGTTCCTCCGCCTGCGTCCAACCTCCGAAGGCGGCAAGGAAGAACTCTACACATGGAAAAAGGTCACCTCCTCCGTCATCGGCATCATCACAGGTAACCCCACCGTCGACAACTACGGCCTCATGGAAATCAAGAACTGGACCACGGGCGAGGTCTGCCAACTCGACTTCAAACCCCGCGGGTGGAAGGCCAGCTCCGCATACCAGGTTGTTGGTAAAGTGCTGGATGCTGACGGACACGTACGATGGAGCGTCGGCGGGCGATGGAACGACAAGATCTACGCGCGCCTGACGCCCGGGTTCGAGGACGCGGAGATCGAAAAGGGCGGGTCGAACAAGCACAAGCACAACGATGAGAACAAGGCGTTCCTGGTCTGGGAGTGCCACGAGCGGCCCACGGGGATCCCGTTCAACCTCACGCCCTTTGTCGTTACGCTCAACGCGCTACCGGAATCCCTGCGGCCGCACGTTGCCCCGACGGATACGCGGTTGCGGCCGGATCAGCGGGCGATGGAGGATGGGCAGTACGATTTCGCCGCCACGGAGAAGAATCGCGTGGAGGAGAAGCAGAGGAAGACGAGGAGGATGAGGGAGGCGAGGGGAGAGGAGTTTGTGCCCAGGTGGTTTACGAAAGGGAGGTGTGAGATTACGGGAGAGGAGTACTGGGTATTCAATCACGAGTACTGGAGGATTAGGAATGAGGTCAGTGAACAGAGGGCGCGGTGGGAAGAGCAGGGGTTGGAGGATATTTTTTGAGACTTGGGAGTTGGGGCGTTGAGTGTCCACGTCGGAATTGCGTGTTGGGCGTTGGAGCGAGGGTAGCATAGAGCTTGAGCAATGTCTGGTGCGTATAAGCTGCCTGGTTCTAGCACATGATTGCATGCCTATGGCTTGATGAGATATGTAGATATATGGATTCAGATGAAGAGCAGAGCCCACTGCTAACAATATGAGTTGTATCATCTACTATTCTTCTTGCATATCTGTATTCGACATCACACGTAACGCACACTATCACTTGCAAAGTCGGTATCAGGCGCAAACCGGAGCTGGTACTCTAAAAGTATGCATATGCTTCACATCGTGAATTAAATTACATGTCAATTTGATGCCCCCGATACCCAGAAACCCAATCATTGGACTTTTCCATAACCTTTGCATTCCCCAGCCACAGTCTCCACTCAAATTTGCCAGAGCTCCGAACTGTACCTGTTTCTGTCCTTATTCCTCCTGCCTGCCACTTTCCTGCTTGGTGGAAGACGTTGAGACACGGGCCGCAAGGAAGGTGGTGCCGTGTTTACGGCCACGAGAGACAATTGTATTTGATGAGCTGGTACTTCTCTTTTTAGTTCGGATCCGCTTGGAACTGCTCCAGGTCGACACCATATTCTTGCAGAAGTTGCAGCATAGACTCCAATCCCTCTTCTTTGCAGCTCGGTAACATTCTTCGGCCACCCACTCATCTAGGAGTGCTCCTCGCCCCAACAGCAATTCGAACAGTGCCTTGTGCTCAAGACGAATCGCGCAGGCAAGCGCCCCCGGATCGGTCAAGTTCACTGTCCTGGTGCCTGCGTCAAGTATTCGGCGGATCACATGTAGGTCGCCATGTCTAAGCATGTCCGGTGACAGGAAAGTTGTTTGGAACGGTTTTGCATGTGGTGGCCTCGATGAGTTGCAAAACTGGTACGGATTTTTGAAGAATAAGTACAAACTCTACGGAGCGCCCGTGCCGGCCCCTGCGCAACCACTGCGTCCCGCACAGCCTTCCAATCCCAAGGAGGATCCCACGCCACAGACAAGAGTGGACTCTTTGGATAGAGGCCGAAATGTACCCTATCATCGTCTTTCTCGAGAACATACGTTGTGAGGTGGAGATAGGTCGGGTAGGTGCCTCTGTGGGTGGCCCCGTCGCCCCGCAGGCGGATGCGCGCCATGCCGACCATGAGGCCGATGAAGCTCCACCATCCAACGCCGGTGATGTCGGTGCCAAAGATACAGGCGATTCTGCGTCGGATTGGGAGTCGGATGACGGTGAGGGTTTCCGTGACGAGGCCGTCGCCGGGTGATGGCTGGGAGCCGGGATGCACGGAGGAGGGGAGCAGGAGTTGAACTTCGGCACAGCGTTATATTCATCCATTGGATTTTCCTAGGTATCGGTAACTAGGCCGAGAGATAAGTAGGTAGATGGCATAAACTATCACATACGACCACAGCACACGGAGAATTGAGCCTCTCGTCCGATCGACTGTACACAAGCCGTGTAGCGCCCGTTAGTAGTATGTAGGTGACTAACTGCGAATAGCGTGGTGTTGTATGTTTCTTTTTCTTTTCTTTCTTTGTCTTCCCCCTTTCTGCTTTTTTATGTGATTTTTGTTGGTGCTGTGGGGTAGTGCGGGTTTTTGGGTGGGTCTAGTGGAGATGGTGTGGGGAATGGAATGATGCTAGGGGTTTGCGTAGATGGTGGGTATGTGAAGTTGTGCGGAGCTTTAGGGTCGTGGTGGATTTTGTTGATGCGATTTCTTTTACGGCTTCTTTTTAGGTATATAAGAAAGCATTAAAGAACTGGGTTTGTAAGAGCCTGATTAGGGTTGTAGTGAAGGATTGTTAAAGTGTACACTGCTGACTGCGCAGGACTGTAGATGGTTATTGATTCCAAGTCCCATATAGGGTCTTTCTTGTCCTTTCGATATTTAGTAGGATAGAGCGACGGTTTTTTTGTTGGCACTCGGGTGGAGCGGCGATTGACTTGCGCGGCTAGGCTTAGTAGGGCAACTAACTTGTCGCAAAAGATATAGAAAAAGAACAAACACCTAGGGTAGTAAGGTTGGTAAAGAACAGCAAGGACGTGCGATAGGAATACAGGACTGTCATACTATCCAAGTTGCGAAGTGGCATGGTAACAGCATACAGGGAAATAATGCAGGTAAAAGTTTTTATACATTAATAGTAATACATGAAGGGTGGCGGCATGGAGGTGTCCGCATCCCATACTGCCCATTCCAGACACTCCTCCAACTCCTCTTTAAATTTAGATTTGCCGATCCTTGATGAAAGCGTGTAGTTGACCAGCTCTTCAAAAAGACATGCACTGGTACGTGATAGATCGCGTAGTTGGTTCAGAGCCATTGGAAACTCCTCTTCATACTCCCATGAGATTGAGAAACGCCTAAGAATGTCCAAAGCTGCTCCACAGTGAGCCTCATTTTTCTTCGAGAAATCGGTCAGAGTTTCGAGATCAGAAGGCCGTAGATCTCGCCATTCAGGGAACTTGCTTTTCCATCCAGAAGGGGAGGGAAAAACATGTGAGCTGCGACGTCGACGGTTTGGGGAAGCGTTGTGGTTTTCCTTCGACTTATCTTTCCCGGATTTGTGCCGTCCCTCTGTGTGGTTTTCGTTCGATGCATCGCTCTTTACCTGATGTTTCTTCATGGTTTTGACGACTGTCTTATGTGGTTGCCGAGGGGATGAGGAGCGGTGCCCCTGAGTGTCTTTTCGTTTTTCTACTTCTTCGTCACTGTATTCAGATTCCGCCGTGGATTCCTCATCGTTTTCACTGTGGTCGGATTCCGATCTGGATTCCTCATCGTTTTCACTGTATTCAGATTCGGCTGTGGATGCCTCTTTGTCCTCCTCACTGTGGTCCGATTCGGCTGTGGATTCCTCTGTGCCATCCTCACTGTGGTCCGATTCGGCTGTGGATTCATCCTCGTCCCCCTCTCTGGAGTCAGCTTCCGCTCTAGATTCGTTTTCCTCTTCTTCCACCCTGGGAACATATGTAGAAGCACTACCGTTTCTTTCGTCCCCTTCACGTTCTTCGATTCCTTCATTATCTCCCTTTCGCTCCTTGTTAAAGTCTTTCTTTCTGGGTTTAAAGCTGACTTTATGTGAACGAATGGGTAAGGAGAATATGCCCCCCTGCTGACGAGATGGATCTAGGGAGCTTTTCCCTGGGGTTTCAACTGCGTCCACTTTGGAACTTGGAGATGTGGGCTCCTTTCCTTCTCTGGGTGGTTCGCAAGAAGCAGGTTTCCCCGTTTTGAATCCACTTGGCGGGATAAGCGGCTGTTGGGGAGGAAGAGCCCGAACCATGCGAATCCATCTCCAAATCTCGGGGGTGACGCGGTGGTACACCCACTCTTGCATGTTCTCTATCACCATCCGCAGTGCTATGACACCCCATGTCAGTTCTAGAGATGTTGCCCATATGCATTTCATCACTGTTCTGGTGTTTTCCTTGCTGCTGTTAGAGATAATGTGCATTGTGTTGATAGATATTCAAAACCTTACCTGGATCTTGTAGGTAACCCAAAGCTTAACAGTGGGACCAACGCAAGTAAAAGCGAATATAACGCGACCATCATGAGAGGTTGGACAATCACCGGATAGTTTTACCAGATCTTCGCGCAGCTTAAGCGCTGTGGCAGATGCGTTTGCGGCTTGACAATAGCACAATTTCTCATTTGCGTCAGAATCTTGAGACTTCTTCTTTGACTTATTTCTCTTAGCCTCGACAATGGCCCAGGGAAAGCAGAGTCGGTCTGAACTACGCAGCTCTAGATTCTTGTTCGTGTACCAGCGCGTAAGTCCTGTTGTAGGCGCCGAACGGAGGTTTTGATTGGTCTTAAGTGCACCAAGAACTTCGAGAGAAAAGTCTTTTACTTGTGGATCATTTATATATGGCGTGCTTATCCGGGTTCTATCCACAATAGGGAATGCATAGGTGAGGTCGGGTTTCGGGCCACTTAATGGGTCTTCGTCTGGGTCCTTGTCCTCGTCCCACTCGTTCCAATAAAGGTCTTGGTGTCTGCAAAAGCATTAGGCCCACAAATTTGAGAAGTTACAAGCAAATAACCAACATTTCCCATTGACGAAGTGGGTGTCTGCTTCTATTAGCTTACATACGTCCCTTTATTGTCTAGGAACTTACAAATCAGTCTTTGAAATATCATGAACCTCGTCAAACCGTTTAAAAAGTTTGGACTGCAGAAATGTCATCCAGCGCGGTTCCGCCTCGTTGCCACGACGCAAGACTTTTGCAGTTTTCGCAATTTCCTCACAAGCGCCGAGTTCCTCCGTGATGCTGTCGATCCACGCGGGGGGGCTTTTTTTGAAGCCATTTTCCTGGTAATATACGCTTTCCAGATCGGTTCTCGGCGGCATTAGGCTCCAGCCATCTCGCAGAGCTTCCACACTGTCTTGTCCTGAGTTCTTGAAGTTCTCGAGCTCTTGGACAAACAGGGGTTCTGCATCTTTGGGGAGCTTTTGTCGCAAGCGTATCAGCTGATCTCTAATTGGCACGATGAAGTGGGAACCGTCCGAACCGTCCAAACTGCAATGTCGGTCGAAATCCGGGTCGTGTTTTTTCTCAAAGCAAATACCGCGGGCGTAAAGCGTTGCTTGGTCCAATTTGGGTTTTGATTTCTGCGGCGATTGTTCCGACATTCTCGAAATATGCGATAGATAATAAGATATTCTAAACGTTTGGCTACCACATCTTTACTGGGTCTTTGAGCCTTTCAAATAACGCGGTTGCTATCCTAAGGTACCTAAGGTAACGCCAAATCCAAGAAACGCAAGGGTGCGGCACAGTGCATGCCGTTAGGAGCTGACACAAGATACCCCAGAGGAGGAGAACCACCTGCCTCTTTTGGTCCTTCCGTTTTGATTCAGCAGGAACATAATACTGATATCCCCTAACCACGCATCAGTTTACCACTGGGTGACCGTGCACGCGTTTCACAGATGCATATATCTGGTTTGCAGCGAAGATGAAACACCTTACAAGCCTTCACAACCAGACAGAGACCTGAGCGACAGTAGTTTATTGTTGAATGGCAGCTTCACCGCGCCACGAAAAGGGCTTTCAAGCACGACAGTAATTTCGACAGTTTAGCACCATCACGGAGGAGTGAGTCCGGGCCTCACGCTCAGCTTCGGGTTGCCAGTGCACTTTTACGATAAGTTTCCCATATCTAGGATTTTGAGACGGGGCTGAATTTCGCAACAGAACGTCATCAGCTCCCAGCCTCAGCCTCGTATCCGCAAACATCGCCTTCCTCAATGTTGTTTCGTGATATATCTCTCCTAATGAGCAATCCGGAGCAATCACGATTCGCGCTCTTAAAATACATTGACGCGTATAGCGTCGCAGAACTTCTATCTCCTTCTTTCACCAGGCAGGCAATCTTCTAGAAACAAGGTAGAAGCGAGCTGAAGTCGCGTTTCAATTCATAGATGCCTTCAAACGCGTTGTGTATATAGGGTCTCACACAAGTTCAAGATGCAAGCCCCTGGGCGGGTTATATGCCATTTGGGTAGAAGACCCTCTCCATGAGCTTGGTCCTTTTCCGTTGCCGTTTTATCTCGGCGCTTGGGGGCCTCCTGCAGGGGCTTGTACCACCATCCTGGGACAGAACGGGCAAACGGTTCTCTCACTTGCCTGCCTCCCGACCCGCGTTCTCGCTCTTGGGCTGAAACACCGCTACGTTGGCGCAAGGTGGAGAAAGCTTACAGTTCTAGAATTCTAGGTGGTAAATTCTTCTTGTGGCTAGTGATTAGCTTTTTGCTGATACCAGTCCACCGAATTGATCAGGTTTGGTTCTGTGGTCAACACTGTCGACCATTGAGCGCAATCTCAAACACTTGATGATATGGGCCCGCAACAGGGACATGTGAAGATCAAAGATTCAACGAACCAAGGTCCTATCTCTCTCTTTCAGTCTAACGTGTTCGGCAAGCGAGTGAGTCAGCCCCACCACGCGTCGCATACAATAATACCTTTTGCAATCTAGTGTACAAAATAATAACTACAAATATAACTAAACAGTTCTTTGGCGCTTATAGCACGTACGAGCGTTATGTTCAGTCGAAGAACACATGCTGCATTGGGGTGGAGCACGCGTTTGTGGTCGCGAACGAGGCGTACGAGAATTCGTCTGCGCAGCTTCAACTCGGATTTGCTCCAAAACCTCCCTCTCTTGTATAACATCCTGGCCATCTTGGATAGATAAGTACCTCCTTGTGCAATAGTCGTACGAGGTGCTGCTCGCTTGCGCTTTTGACGAGCATTTTCAGCTCGAAGCGCGTTGACCTCAACCTCAAGAATTGCCTTCTCATACACTACCCTTTCAAACCCCTTNAACAACTGTCCAAACGCGTGATCTGTGGGTGAGCGAGACGTGTTTGTACAGAGCCTACGTTACTCTTTAATATAGTTTGCCTGGCACTTGATTTTAGTAAGGTTTTGAGGTGTTTTTAACGCCTACTCTAACCCCTTAGTAGGTAGAGGGCTTGGTGTTCGTACAATTGGATTTAGACCTTAAAGAACGCGTTCTGGCTCGAACGGAACAAGTCCCGTTGCTTGGAAACCACTCTAAATATTCTTAGCAGTAATAGCTGCTGTGTAGGCAGAGTAGTAGGCCTTAAGAAACTCCTCTTTTGTAATATGGTTTATGCCAAGCTTCATCTTTTCCTCTACTACCCTGCTGTACGAAGATTTAAGAGCGCTGAAACAGCCTACATTAAGCGGCTGTAGTATGTAAGATAAGTAAGGAGGTAGAGCGTAACAATTGAGTTCTGTATGCAGAATTCCTTAAATCTGCCTAAGTAGTAGCTCCTGTGACTGTCTATGATAAGAAGACGCTTTGCGCCTTTCGTACGAGCTTTAGTGTGCTTGTTGAAGTGCTGAATCCATTAATACCTAATCTTATTGTCTGTCCAGCCGTTCTTGCTTACTGCAATTGCCTAGTTGTCTGGTAGGTTGTAGCTTGTATACTAGGTAGCCTGGTGAAGCTTCGCAGCGAAGATGATCAAGGGCGGCAGTGTAATGGCCGCGCAAAGCTTGCAGATGCCTGGTAACAGTTTGGATTCGATAAGGCTCCAAAGGGTTTGGATGAT
>JAFHBW010000155.1:0-58230 GCA_019022765.1 Westerdykella sp. P71 | reverse complement strand
ACCCAACCCGACCCCCTCATCTCACCACACCCACCCAAACTAACCCCTCCCAGCACCGCCCAATCCCACCTCTCCCACCCCATCGCCCTCGACTTCTTCCCCTGGCCAACCCTCCGCTCGCGCCTCCTCCACACCCACCCCTCCCTCTTCACCAACACCGCCCTCAGCCTCATGTACTCGCTCAACCTCCGCTTCTCGTGGCCCTTCGCCTACGAGGACGCCTTCTTCTTCGACGAGGGGAAGGCCGCGTATGTGCCGAGCCCGCTGTTCGAGCGGTATCATGCGGATTTGAGGTGTTGGAGTATTGAGGGGGAGGAGTTTGCGGGGGAGTTTCCCGAGTTGAAGGCGGATGTGGAGGGGGATCGGAGGGGGTTTTGTGAGAGTTTGGGCGAATGATTGGGTTGAATGCTGGATGGAGGGGTGGATGGGTGGATGAGTGGCATGGGACTGGTTATTGGGCGTAAGGAGTGTGGTGGGGGTTCATGATGTTATGATTATATACCAAGGAGGCTGTCCATGGGGCGCACCAGAGTTATTGCATTTTACTCGGAATCATGTGCTTCGAAATCCGTCTATCCGTCGAACAGTGTATGTGAAGTGTACTTGATGAATTGTTTGTTAATATTCTGGCTGCCATCGACACTACACTCATAGAATGCAAGTGTCCTGTTTGTTCCCATTCTACATCTACAGGCGCCAGTGTCTCAAGAACAAAAGCAGTGCTACACGTGTTGGATCAAGGATACTTCTCCTTGTTCTCAGACGTTTTCTCATTTCATTCGTCGTTGCACTCATTGGCGTCGATCGTTTGTTCTACCCGCTATTTTCATATTTATCACATCTCTACCTACAACTTCGCCGCCGCATTCACGAAATTCTGCGCCGAGTTCAGCGCCACCACCGTCTCATCCACCATCTCCTTCACAATCTCCGCCGCCGTCTGATCCGCCTTATTCACGCTCCCCGCCACAATCCCAATCGGCCTCAGCGCCGCCTGATCCATAATCTCGTCCGTCAACTTGCCCTCCCTATGCAGGCGATCCAACTCATACTCCAGCGGCACCTTCCCCTGGCTCGTCAGCTCCTTGATCTCCGCCTGCCTATTATTCTCCCAGTCATTGACGTAAGGGTTCCGCAGCGCGCGCAGAGGCCGTCCAGACCAGATCGTCGACACGACCCACGAATCGTACCCGGCGTCAATGACCTGCCTCTTCATCTCCTCGGGCGCCTTGCTCTCCACGCTCGGGATGAACCGCGTGCCCACCCACACACCCGCCGCGCCCAGCATCAGCGCCGACGCAACGCTCCGCCCGTCGTTGACGCCGCCGGCCGCGACGAGGAGCACGGGTTTGCCCGTCAAGGGGGAGGTGTAGTTGCGGACGATGTCGGCGCAGGCGGGGATCAGGATGGACGTCGGGATGTTGCCGGTGTGGCCGCCGGCTTCGCCGCCTTGGGCGCAGATGAGGTCCGCGCCGGCCTGGCAGGCTTTGTGCGCGTGTTTGGGGTGGCCGATCATGTTCTTGGGGGTGGGTTAGTACGGATAAGGGAGGGGAAAATGGGGGTTCTGGGACGGACCATACTGTGAAGTGTTAGTAAGACTGATACGGGAGGGAGATGCTCGCACAAGCACGTACTACAAAACACCGGCTTTGTGGAGCTTTTCAATCGCCCACTTGGGCGCGACGCCCACGGCGGAAACGAACAGCTTTGCGCCGCTCTCGATGACGATGTCGAGGAGTTCGCCGAGGTTGCCTTTGGTGTAGTCGTACTGGGTCCCGTTAGCCCATCCAGCCCGAAAACATTCGAAATCCTCATTCCATAGACTCCTACGGAGTTGGATCAAGTAGACCATCAACGTACATTCGTCTTCCTCGCACTCCCTCCAACCTGCGGCAACAACAGGTCCACCCCAAACGGCGCATTCTTATCCACCAGCTCCTCCTTCAGCTCGGCGATCATCTCCCGCAGCATCTTGGGCGTGTACCGCGCTCCTCCCAGCGTGCCGAAGCCTCCTGCGTTGCAGACTGCGGCGCAGAGTTGCGGACCGGCGACTTGGTCCATGCCGGCTAGCATGATGGGGTGCTTGATACCCAGGAGGGTAGTTAAGGGGGTGGTGAGGGGTGCGGGCGCCATTTTGGAGGTTTGTGAGAGGGAATCTAGGGGGGACGGTGTTAGTTGAGGGAAGGGAGGATAGGTGATATAGAAATATTGGTCTCATTGCGGAATACATTCGGCTATGTGAGTTCTTCGGCTTTATGAGGGACTAGGAGAATTGAAAATGCGAAAAGAAGATGGGAAAACGAAAGCAAGGCCTTGGAAAAAGGGAGGACGAATTGGAATGAGAAGGTGACGTCGTCCGAAGAAATCGACATATTCGAAAAGATCAGTCTTACAGTTTTTCGAAAATGTCTTGCCCTAGATATCAAAATATCAAGAAATATATAGCCTTTAGGCTAACCGCGACGAAAGAAGAGACTGAGAAATCAATGAAACACACGCGAAAAGCACCAGAAATTAAACCATGGACACGGAAAAGGAACAGCAACTGGTGAACCGCGGCTGAGTGATGCTGACTCGACCCCTGAGGGGATGTTGATCGGTGCTCTGCCGGGTAGAGAGAAGGCGGGGAGCCTCGGTCAGGTGACGTTGGTGAGGAAAATCGCGCTAACCCAACAACCCCTCTCCAGCTCGCTCCGCTAGCTCCGCCAAGCTACTTGGCATTGTGGCCATAGCTTCGCACGTTGAAATTTCCCCTCCCCCGCCTTCCAGAGCTTCCCCCACACACTCCACTCCAGCTCACAAGCACAACCAAGCTCCACCCTCGAGAGCTGCTTCAGCACCTTACCTCTTCCTCTGCCTCTTTCAAACTCAAGCATGGCTTTCTCTTCGAGTCTTTCTCATCATTGCCGCGATTATTTCTCGCGCCTCTCACCTCTTTCAGTTATGGCTCTTCCTCATGGCTGAAAAAACAGCTGGTTTGTTTGGGAGCTCCAGTGCGTACGCGAACGCGTCACTGGTTGTTTTTGCTGACGTTCTCCAAGAACATTCTCACCTCAGCACAATACTCTGCTCCACCTCCCTCACTTCGAGCATCTGCCTCTACTTCAGAGCTGCCAAAATTTTCAGTCTGCTCGAAACCTTCGGTAAGTGCAGCGTCGCATCGCGTCACAGGCTTTTTGCTGACGCTCTCGAAGACCAGTCTCACCTCAGCACAACACTCCACTCTCACTTCATCACAATATTCCTGAGGTGTCGCGACACTCCACTCTCACCTCACATCGCTTCACCTCGAAAATTTTCACTGCAAAATTTTCACTCTCACTTCACTCTCACCTCAACACTTGAAACAGGCGCCGGAGGGAGCGGACTCCCGGGCAGTTGTTGAGCGCCATTCGGCTTCTGGCAACAGTGCCTTCGAGCCTTTGGTAAACCGAGCATCAGGGAACAGCACAAGCTTGCATGGGCGGCATGCAGAGCTTCGACCGAACCGACCGAACCGGCGACGGACAGAAGACACCACGAGGTGTCTTCTGGGCAGCACCCAGAGGTGTCTGCTGCGGGCCCGAGGCGCGAGTCACATCATGGATCCGGAGTACAAGCTGGGTGATTGCAGCATCCGCAGCTTCGAGCCGATCGAGAACCTGCAACGGCGAATTTGGTCTTGGGATATGCAGCACAACTGGATTTGCCTGAGACACAGTGCCAGAACTGGGACCATAACTCTCCTTCTGAAAAGGTGGGCTTCAAGCTTTCGCGCTTGCCTCATCGTCGCCTCACTGCAACGAGTCGGATGGGTTGACGCTCTTCGTACCGGGCATCTCGTTGGTATCTCCGCAAATCCTACCGTGTTCGCATTTGGGCATGGCTTCCACACAAACAAATAACAGAACACCTGCACAACAACGAGTCGGATGCGTTGACAGTCTTCGTACTGCGCATCTCGTTGGTGTGTCAACAAGTACTGTCGCTTTTCCTTTGGGAACGACTTCCACAAACAACCAAAGAACTTCAAACAACCAAACCACCAAACAACATCTTACAACTTCACACAACTTCAACAACTTCAAACATCTACCTCACTTCTCATCACACACGTTCAATTCGTGCACATCACAAATAAACTACATCTAAATCAAATACAACATCTTCACTACCTCTATCTTCTTTCTCTTTGCATGATGTGTGCCTTGATTGCCATGAACTCGATACGAATACAAGCTATGCACTAACTTTGTCTGACCATGGCGACATGGTACATCGCGCGAGTTGCCTCTCTTGGACAATGTTGATGAGGCCCGGTCAGAACCATGCACGGGCCATCCCCTCGTTTTCGGACAACAGGCCTCGGTTCCACCAGCTTTCAGATGCGTCCACCCAAGAACGCTAGTTCTCACCATGTCTACCCTGGGATGCTGGCTCGTTTCTTCTATAATTACCATACCCCGGATTTGCCAGCATGTCCTTTCTCAGCGAGTGAATCTCGTCCTACAACAATATGCAAGGTGAGCCGTCGCACGTCGAACTCGGTATCAATCAACTAACAGCAGTAGCTCTACCATATGCGATCCCCGCTGCAGCCGCTGCCCTTGCGTACCTTGATGGCCGCCACGCAATCCGCTATGACCTGAAGCTCCTCCGCGCATTCGTAGCTACCCAGGTGTTTGCTGCGAAACGACATGAACGAAACGATGACATAAATCTCTTCTACGTCCTCGAGAACCACGCGAAATCCGCCAATGCAGACCACGTTTGGATTATCTTCCAGGGCAAGACGTATACCTATGCGCAGGCCTATGAGATTGTGCTCAAATATGGCACTTGGTTCAAGAGCAAGGGCGTGCAGAAGAACGAGATTGTTGCCATGGACTTCATGAACTCGGAGCTGTTCATATGGGTCTGGTTCGGACTGTGGAGCATTGGCGCAAAGCCTGCCTTCATCAACTATAACCTGACCGGCAAGCCGTTGCTACACACAATCCGCACGTCGACCGCAAGACTGGTTCTCGTTGGCGAGGAGAGTAGGGAGAAGTTCTCGGAAGAGGTAATGGCAGAGCATGGTTTCACTGCCACCTCATCGGAAGGAGCTCCGTCCGGCCAACCCACGAAGTACCATTTCGAGCTTGAAGAGGGTGATACTTCTGCCTCCGTCACTAAACATAGCAAGGTGCAATCTGTGGACTCGGCACAGCCACAGCGACGAAACCTTGAACTCATTTTCTTCGACAAGGGTTTGGAGGCACTCATCTTGGAAACGAAGCCTGTACGACAGCCCAACTCCGAGCGCGCGAACCAGCTGAAGAATGATATGGCTATGTTGATTTACACATCAGGTAGATCATAACCAGAGCCTATCCGAGATGACATTGAAGCTAACATTTCCTGTAGGAACGACTGGCCTTCCCAAACCAGCAGTCATGGCTTGGGGCAAGGCCGCTCTGGGCAGCAAGTTCATCGCGGGCTGGATCCCTATCAAGACAACGGATGTCATGTACACTTCGATGCCGCTCTACCACTCCTCGGCCTCCGTTCTCGGAGTCTGTGCAGTCTTGAATGCCGGCGCAACCATCTGCTTGAGCAAGAAATTCAGCCACAAGACCTTCTGGCCAGAGGTCAGATCATCCAACGCATCAATCATCCATTACGTGGGTGAGACCTGTCGATATCTTCTTTCGGCACCCCCATCAGACCAGGACAAGAACCACAGAGTCCACTCCGCCTTCGGTAACGGCTTGCGCCCAGACGTCTGGCAACCCTTCAAAGACCGCTTCAACATCTCCACCATCCTAGAATTCTACGCCGCAACAGAATCCCCCTCGGGGATGTGGAACCGCAGCACCAATTCCTTCAGCGCCGGCGCCATCGGCCGCAACGGCACCCTCGCCCACCTCCTCATGGGCTCCTCCCTCACCCTCGTAAGAATGGACCCGGAATCCGAACCCCCAGAGCCCCTGCGCGACTCCACAACAGGGCTCTGCCAGATCGCAGCCTGGAACGAACCAGGCGAACTCCTCTACCAACTCGACCCTGAGAACATCTCGCTCAAGTTCCAAGGCTACTTCGGCAACGACAAGGCCACCAACTCCAAAATCATCCGCAACGTGAAGGCCAAGGGCGACGCCTACTTCCGCACCGGCGACCTCATGCGCTGGGACAGGGAGGGCCGATGGTACTTCGTCGACCGCATCGGCGACACCTTCCGCTGGAAAGCCGAAAACGTCTCCACGGCCGAAGTCGCCGACATCGTCGGCAGACACCCGGCCGTCGAGGAGGCGAATGTCTACGGCGTGCTGGTCCCGCGACATGACGGACGTGCGGGCTGCGCTGCTGTTGTGCTCAAGGCGGGCGAGTCTGTGCCGCCGTCCGAACACACGCTGAAGAGTTTGGCGGAGCACGCGTCGAAGAATCTGCCGGCGTTCGCGGTCCCGCTGTTTATTCGGGTGACGAGGGAGATGCATACTACGGGGACGAATAAGCAGCAGAAACATCTGTTTCAGAAGGATGGAATCGACGTGCAGAGTGTGGAGAGGCACGGGGATGTGCTGTATTGGCTGAAGGATGGGACGTATGAGAAGTTCACTGCTAGGGATTTGGAGAGGATTTCTGGGGGGTCGGTGAAGTTGTAGGGATTTGGTGGGCGGAGATGTGAGTCTTTGTTCAGCATGACGTCCCCTCTATTTATGATGAGCTCCTGTTAATACCCCTATATCGCAAAACCCACATTCAAAATTTATGCTTCACTCGATGTTATGACAGCGCCACGCTTGTGGAACGAAAAATTGTGCTGAAGAGCTTTGCATTTGTCAGTGATTAGGAACAAAGATAGCCCAGATGTGCACCATTGCCCCCTCCTGACCCTCCTGTACCTCAACACAATGACAAGGACCGACTTGGATCCAAGAAATTAGTGCTCATTAGTCATCCCACGACCACATCCGGATCCTCCCAAGTCCGTCAACAGCTCTTAACCGCAACTTTACCAGCCGTGCCCATAGGTCTTGGTGAGAGTCGCGCACTCCGTGGTGGTCTCAGTGGTCGTGGACGTCCACGGCACCGTCGTAGTCTCGGTGCAGACGGTAGTGGACGGGACTTCGGTGACGGTTGTGTATGAACTAGAGGTAACGGACGTCTCATAGGAGGTCCAGATCGAACTTTCATGTAGTCATTAGTGGTCCGTGATATGGGAGAAGCAAACGTGTGGATGGGAATACTTACGTCCAGGGGACTTCACAGACAGAAGAGGAAGTGAGGGTAAGGGTCTGGCACTCTGTAGAATAGGAGACGGTCGTGACGGGATAAGTGACGTAGGTCGTGGTTGGAGTCTGGTAGTACGTAGTCTACAGCCATCAGCCTTTCCCGCTCTCTAGAAGGGGAAGGTAGACAGAAAGCGGCGGGGGCAAGGTAGATGAGGATGAGAGGGCGCCGGAGATTACCGAAGACGTGACCCCAGTCGACGTGACGGGGATAGCTTTCACGGTCGTCGTGGGGGCACCAGCGACCGTACTTGTGATGGGAATGTACGTGGTCTTGGTGTTTTCGTAGGTGGACGTGTATTCGCCGGTCGTGGTGAGCGTAGTGCATACTGTTTGTGTGTGAGAATGTGCAATATCATGTGATCTGGGTTCAGGTGTGATGTACCAGCAGAGCAGGTGGTTTCGCAGGGAGGCTCTGGGTCTGACGTAGGGTAAGGTTCTGGCGTAGGGTAATAGGTGCCGCCGGGGAAGCCGGGGAAGGCCGCGCCAAGGGAGATGGAAGCGAGAAGTAGAGTGATGAGAAGCATGGTGAATAGTGCTTAGCGATAGTCTCAAAAGCGAATGATGTGCAAAACCAGGCTGCTGCGTTGAGATGTTGATGCTGTTGATGCCTCTCGTGATGAGAAGACATGGCTCAGCTTTATATCGCTTGGAAAGACCTTCATTGGCCGTCCCCTCGGATTGTTTCATTCATGAACAGCGTATGTTTTCGTCGGGGCCCTAGAAAACGGGTTGCATTCGAGCTGAGACCTGGCGTCGACTGACCGTAGTGTCAACCGAATTCCTCTCAGTGAATGATAATTTTCCATTGACATCATGTTGACTTCTTGGAATTGCTATGAGACATGCCCAAGGACGCTCATGTTAGCTCAGACGATCGAAGTGTCCGTCGCACAATCAAATAGTTTGTGCATATTCATCCGAAATCCTGGAGAGGGTAGTCTCCATCGTCGAAGCAGGCTGAGCGAGATGAGGTCAAGAGACCCGTCAGTTAAGACAACGGAGACCATCGCCACATGCCAACATCTTCTCTTGGATTCAGGGGCCAGATTGGAACGTGATGAAAGTTGGTGTTCTCAGCAGGAACAGATATGGTATCGTTCAATCCCGCAGTGACCTAAGCCCTATTTTGCATCCGGGAGTTCACGGAAGAATTGATCGCATGTTTTCGTGTACCGTCACCTATTATCGCATAATGAACATCCTGCAGCTGCCGATGCAGGTGCTCTAGCTGACTCCGTCGATGGACACTGGCAGCTGCCGCGCGGGTTTCCTCGAGGCTAGAGAATGGGTCTCCGCTCACACGGAGACATTGGGACAGTACTCTGAAAGATCCTCTTGAGGGGTTCCAGGCACATCAGCACCAGAAAATCCATTCATTGGATCGATTTCTTAGGATTAGTAGGACAAGGAATAAGTGGCTAACATCGCTCGTGGCGTTCAGGAACGCAACCAATCCAGCGTCATGAAAGTTTATTCAGTTTACTGGTGAGGTGACATAGGTCTGGTCTGCCACGTTGCTAAGGTGCCCGGCGACAATGAAAGCTCAGTGGAGGGTATGGATATGGCTGAGGTCGAAGTTGTTCACGGAGAATGGTTGTTCCGGCCCGACGAACTTTTCGTGAACAGTCCCGCAAGCTGAGTTCCCGACAGCTTTCTTCTAGACTTCCACTCATTCGGTTTCATTTTCGGGAACGTTTTCGAGTTCCCGCGCGGCATTCTATTGTGCGACGTTTCTGCTTCCCCGTCTGGTCACAACTGCGGGGAATTCGCCCTCTGGTATACCTATCGTCCCAGCAACTGATCCCATCGTTGTACGTTCACCCGGAACCTGCGAGCCCGTGCATGGAATTCTCCGGCAGGATATGTCCACGGCCGCTATGACGCGCTCTTCCGAATCACACGGCAGTGCAAGCCCGCCATCCACCTCGCACACCACATACGAGAGCACGTCCATTACCTCCGCCCGATCACTCAGACAACTATCGATATTCTTCTTTGGTGCTGCATGTTTTCTAGCATCCACCACGATAACACGACGGGCAATATATCGGCGAAAACTGAGAATGGCACCAAAACTCTTCGAGCCAAATACCAACCCGCACGAGCACTTCAGTCCTTTCCACGATGCCTTGATGGCCTTGAATTTAGCAACTATGAATTGTGTCAGTGTAGGAATAATGGGCGCTGGGGGGATCTTGTGGGCCGTCGATATGTCCGGGCTGGAGGAGATGCGGGCATCTCTCCGAAGTCACTTGGATTACGATACCATTTATAATACACACGAAGAGAGCCAGTCCGAAACAAATGAGACCCTTGAAGATTCGATAATACGAAAAAGAGAAGAGGAAGCGAAGAAGAAGCGGTAGCAACGATGCGATTTGTATGATATAAGGGACTGTAAAAATACTGTACATATTAGGCGGATGATGAGGCCACCATGGAAGATAACGCCACGAAACGATACGCATTTCAAAACGAGAATTCCCATGCAAATTTGCAAATGAGAACCTATGGGCCACATCTATACCGTTTGCCAATTTGTCACCCTGTGTCACAGCTGGATTCCGGCTTCATAAGCCATATGCGCTTAGCGATTTCCCGTATGATTCTTGGGAGACTCGCCCGCAGCGTAACACGGAAATCACGCGCTGGTAGATGCTTTCTAGGTTGAAGTACTCCCTATTGGTATCTACAAGCCCATCAGTCCACAGCATCAAAGCACGTCGGGTCTGCACGGCAGCCCAACGCGGGATTCAGCCTTTGTATCAGTGCAACACTTCCTCTTTTGACCAGCCGCAATAGTACTCTTACATTATGTTCTCGTCATGCTTTACTGACGTCCGAATCCAGATCGTCATCCAATCGTCACGGGACACGGACTCAGTCCCTCACGAGGTGACGAATGGGTATTCCTCCAAAACTAGGGCAGTATCCGGAAGGTCAAAGCTTAAACCCGCATTAGGAAGCCGAAATGTATCGATTTGTACATGAGTTCACGGACGAGAAATGTCGACCAATCGTATAAGTAGTTAACAAAGCTCTTAACCGTAGCCCATTACACATGGGAGGGGCATGCTACTTCCCCTGTATATACCTTCTTATTACACCGCCACAAAGTTCTGGACCAGGCTCAAATCATGAAACATATCCCATAGCCGTCCCCATCTAATCTTCTCACCCCTCCTTCCCACTCTCTCCCTCTATCTTCCCCTCTTCAGTCTTCGTCCCCATCACCCCATCCCTGTTCGCCCTCCACACTCCCTCGCCACCCACAAACCTCTCCAGCTTCCAAATCTCCGCCCTCTTTTTCGTCTCCTCAAGCGCCTCCTCCCCTGCTCGCCACGCCGCCTGCCGATGCGGCGCACTAACCGCGATCACAATACTCTCCTCCCCAATCGGACACTCTCCCAACTTATGCACTATGGCGATCTTGACGAGGCCGTGCTTTTGTAGCATTTGCTCGGCGATGGAGTAGAGGGTGGACATGGCCAGCGGCGTGTAGGAGGTGTATGCCAAGGAGGAGACCGGGAGGTTGTTGAAGGAGTCGCGCGTGGTGCCGATGAAGAGGACGGTGGCGCCTGCGCTAAGAGAGCGCACGAACTTGGTGGCATGAGACGGGTCCAGGGTTTGGGGAGTCAATTCTACATGGATCGTCGAGGTTGTGCGAGTGATGGGTTCCGAGGGGATGTCCGGGCTATAGCTGGAGGGTTCCGTTGTTGACATGATTCCAGGGTCTAGGGAAGATGGACACGGAATGCTGCTGAGGGTTGAACAAATTATTGTTCCGGTGCGATATATCCACCTCCAGTAGAGTTCGCGTGGATTGCTGGGTTGGTATAAGTCCTGAGGGGACTTAGTCGTGATCTTTTATGTGATGACGTATGAAACTCCACAGAGGAAAAAAGCGAAGAGGGCATTGGAAGACGACATTTCAAAAGCGGCATAGGGCGTATATATAATGAAGTGACGTTAAGCAAGGAAGATGAGGTAATCAAAAAGTGAAGTAGCCTTTCTTTTGAGCTTTGAAAGGGCACTGAGCAACAACGCAAGTCCAATTCCTCACTGGCCGTCCGCGACGTATATCAACCACAATCTCAACAAAAGCACAAGAAGAAGGATTGAAAAGAAAACTGGAATTCCTACCCGTAAAATTCAAAAGCTTTTGTTGAGATCGAGAGCTATGGAAGTGTAATGGAGGAAAGAGACAGCTGCTGAACCACCGTGACTAAGCGACAATCAGCTGGCCCCGCTTCGGGCCGAACCGAGAATGGCTCAGGAACAGGAGTGTATATTCACAGTCCACAATCAATGGACAGAATGCGATACATAATTGCCTCCAGTTAAAGCGACTCGTTGCACGTAAAAACGTGGTAGTAGAATGCTTGTTCCATGGTCGAAAAAGCATATCATCCTCATACCCAAACGCCTGGAAAATGCCAAAGTATCTCTCTACCCAAGGGGTCAAACCGAACCCGCCAATTAAAGATATCAGAACCTCTGTCTGTGTGACTGGGATCTCGGGGGTGCAGGTGCTTGCATCATTGCTAGTCGGCTGGGGTGAATACCGCCATGCTCATTGGACTGCTTGACGGGCTCGGCGGCGGATTCGCCTCCGGCATCTCCCTTCTTGCCCTTCTTCTGCTTGCTCTCCTTCTTCTTCTTGCGCTCTTCCTGCTTTGCTTCTATCTCTTCACGCTTCTCCCGCTCACGCTGACGCTCCTCCTGAAGTTTTGCATTCTTGGACTGCAATTTCTCTTTACGGAATTCGGAATTGCCTCCACCACCAGCACTACGAATGTGTGAGCACTCCCAAGCCAAGACTGGATTAGGTAGAAGGGCCAGTGAACTTACGTCAATTCCACGTTGATCTTCCTCCCGTTCTTGCCATCTGGGAAGACGGAGTGATTGAACTTTTTCAGGCATGTCTCCATACGATCGAAATTTTCGAAATCTATGAAGGCGAAACCCTTTGGTTTCTTGGTTTGCTTGTCCGTCATAATACGTATGTCCTTTGGAGCGAGCTTCTCGAAGTGAGCCTGAAGCTGTTCCTTCGTGGCAGAAAAAGGAAGGTTACCTGGGAGGAGTTAGCTTTGCTGAAAGTCTTTCGCATCTCTCTGTACGTACCAACGAAGACTGTGAAACGATTCTTCTTTCCGGAAGCGCCTGCCTCTGTCGTGCCATTGCTGGAGTCCCCAAGAACACCATTTTCTGCATCGTCTTGTATGGGTGCCTCATTCGAAGCTGCCTCTTTATTCTTCTTGGACTTCTTCTTGCTCTTCTTCGCGCCCGTGTCTTTCTCATCAGCCTCCGCTGTATCCTCTGTACCCTCAGGAACCTTCTCCTCCTGACCCTCTGCGGATGCAGACTCTTGCGCACTTTCATTATCTGCTTTTTTCGACTTCCGCTTCTTTTTGAATTCCTTCTTCTTCTCGTTAGTAGCGTCTTTCGACGCAGCCGGTGCAACAATTTCTGTGTCTACGTCCATGGGTGTTGACTCCTTGTCCTTGCTGCTGGAGGCTGGCTTTGCCGCAGCATTGTTACTGGTAGATTTGGACTCAGACTTCTGCTTCTTGGACTTTTTTGGTTTTGCTTCCTCTCCAGCCACATCATCATTTCGTTTCCGCTTCTTTTCCGATTTAGAAGGCTTATCGAGTAGGGTGGGGCTTGCCGTGTCTTTGGCAGCTGGTGCGTCAGCCTCGGGCTTCGCGGACTTTTTCTTTGACTTGTCTGACTTCGACATCTTCGAGAGTGTATAATTGCTGGACGGGTGTAGAAGCTGTGTGAGAGTTCCCAAAGTTTTAGCGACGCGACTTAACTTTTTCTGCCGCTGTCATAGGCGGTGAGGGGCGATCCCTCTTGGCGGTCCCAAAATGGGACTTCCACAACCCTCAATGTTCGATTGACGCTTTGTACAGCGAAAGACGATGCCGCAAATAACTCAATCCGCTCATCGGATACATCTCGCCAGACGGACTCTACGACCACCAAGTTTTAGTCCCCTATATCCACTGCTTCCGCGCCAATTCTCCCACAAACCCCCTCGACTTCTTCTTACCTCCAACCGCACCGTCCTCCGTCCACAGCTCCCTTTCCTGTATCCTTCGGGCCAAACGTTCTACAATGGCCAGCCGATATTACGGTTGTTCTCAATAACTTCCAACGACAAGAAATGGGTGAAGGAAACCGCAAAGCTCACGGTCAAATACACTTTCTACATATGGGTGATTACCACACTTTTCAGCATCGCAAGCTTAGGCTTCTTGAGTGAGCGACAGGAGCGGGCATTTCCGTCACCACATGAATGGAGCCTATACACGCGCTTCCGCTATAGAAGAGGAAAGTGGTGGGAGGTGCCAGAGAACAATGAGGATGAAGGATTCCCGAACTGGGCGCGCCTTTATGCGGAGTATCAGCACGCGCTGCGGCGCCTCGAGGATCCGAATAAGGATGGTAAAGGTATCGTCGAACAGGAAGGGGAATCCATACCAGGTCTGGGCAAAGCAGGTTTCGACCTGACCGAAAAGAGCGAGGAGTGGAGGCAAGGATACTACGAGGTGTTGATGGGCATGGCGCGGGCTTCTGAACGTTTAGAAGGATGGGTTTCCGACAAATGGAAGTGGAACGCCTGGTCTCCAGAGTTTATTGAATCACCATCGAATCCTAGACCGAGAGCTACGCCCCCTGGAATGCCACCGCCTCCGACGAAAGAGGATCAGATAGCCATCGCCGATCCGCCAGAGTCCTTCTATCTCCGTGTTCTGACTTCTAAGGGATTTACAACACACCAGCGCGTCTCAGCAGCTCTGGGGTATGCAGATTGGTTAAGCTTCAAGAAGCTCAACGATTCTGCTGAGGAGATGTACAGGTGGGCCCTCGATATCGCCATCGCAGGTCTCCCCATTCCCGATACGGAATCAGTCATCAACCCAGAGACCGCAGTACTCACTGCTTCGGCTCCCAAAGATGCCATTACCCCTAATCTTGTGTACGCAGCCACCAACATGGCAACATTCTACGCCTCAACAGGGAGAATTACCTCTGCCTTGCCTATATTCATCTCTGTTCTACGCGCGCGCCTTGCAGCGGAACCTGGACCAGTATCCTTGCCCGAGCCACAGAAGGACTCCAGTTTCATTGGAACCGTTCTCAGCCTACTCAAAGAGCCGTCTTATCCACCGCTCCCGCCGACTGGCGATGAGCCGCTACGCCGCAGGGAGGAAGACCGTTGTGAGGAAGCTGCATTGAAGAATTACATCGGAGAAATACTTTTTGCGACAGCGGGTTCCTCTTCTTCACAACAAAAGCAGGGTCTTGACTGGGTGCGCGATGGTGTTTCTACTGCCAAGATCGCTCAAAGTCTCGACGTGATACAAAAAGATCGTGAGCGGAAGAAGAAGTGCGAAACTTGCGAAGAAGTGGGCCTCGAGTCGTGGGGCAAGATTATGACTTATCTTGCTGCTGAAGCGCGGGAGGAGCGTGATGCAGCGAAGTCGGGCGGAGTCACGAACCTGCTCTGGAAATTAAAGGGTACAGCTCAGCTGGGTAAAAGGGTTGAAGATCTAGAGGACGAGGAAGAAGGCGTTACGTTGCGGCTCAATAAACTGAGAGGTAGGATACTCCGAGAGGAGTATGAGGAGATGGATAAGAAGTACTCGAGGAAGTTTGTCTTCTAGATGTTGTTACGATAGATGGTCGCTTGTACCGCAATTGAATACCCCAATCTTTGTGATTCGGAGGCCTTGCTCGAATCTCGAAGGCGATAACCATGCTCACCATGACCTTGAACACCGTATGCGAGCTTTCCACCGCCAACACTTGTGCACTTCTGCTGAGTCCGCTTCTGCGACGTATGATGTTGAGAACTCCCCACGTCCTCCCACCATCATCGAATAGTAATTACAAGCCACCGTTGAAACCGACGGTCATAAGTGGTCAGCCTTTTGCGAATCCGAGTTCGCATCATCCAAATCGCTTAATAGGAAGCCTTCCCGTTCGCCTCTGCCCAGCCGAAAAAGCAACGCGTCATATAGTCTATGAACCATTCGCCTGTTTACATTGTCACACACACGAGACCAGTCCACACCATCGAGACATTGTTTATTGTACTTCGGCGGCACTCGCCGTCTGTCCCGTCCCGTACCTTCTCCTAAATTTTAATTCCCTTCTTCCCCGCAAGCCTACATGCATACTCCCAAGGGTTGCATGCCAGGTTTCGCAGGCCGCTCAGCCTGCATGATGCCCGCTCAGTGGGACGGACGGGAACTGCCTGCCTCCCTGTCCTGGATTCCCGTCCTGCGAGCCCGAAACTTTCCACTAGGCGGATGGCGATCTTCGAACTCTCTGGACACAGTTCGGGGATGTTGGAGATCGGTGTGGAGTGATTGGCGTGTCACGGCAAGGGGCGGGTAAGGGGGAGGAGGGAGGACGCGTGGATATTTGGATAAAAGGGATCGCATTGGAGGCATAGGATAGAAGGGCCTGGATAAAAGCATTAGATAGAGGAGACCCGACACTGGAGAGGAGAGAAGTGAGGAGCGGAGTAAACGAACGACTATACCAGCCAGCCACAGCAGCCACTTGAGCGAATGGCGTCTTGCCGTGCGCCTTTTGTAGGGCCCAGGAAGAATGGCGATTCGCCGTTTGCGGCTCACCGATCAGACAATCCGTCGTGAGAGTGGCGGCAGGGCAGCAACCCTTGGGAAGCGTTGGGCACTGGGATGACGGGCTAGGTTGCGGTGGTGTGCAGGCTGCAACGGTTGCTGTCTGAATATGGGGCCAACTGTAACCCGTGGCAGAGACCCAAGGTGAGGGCTTAATGGGTGCTTATCGTTGATTGGTGGAGAAACGGATAACTGGTCGTGATGGTGGGGGATACGTGTGCTGTGATATGGATATGCAGTCGACATACATAAAGAGGGGAGAACGGGAGGGGAACTCGAACCGTTGGGAGGCGTTACGAGAATGCAGCTCCTCCATCAAGGCACAGATTTGTACAACCTTGGACTGAAGTTCCATGTGCATGAATCCGCCCGAGCACCCTTGGGCAGGATTATATCTGTAAGTAGGGTTGAAGCGGGGGATGCTTGTGACAGGTGGAAACTGAGTTGCGTCTGATAAGAGGGATATTCGAAAAGAGAGAATTTAGGGGTCATAACAGACTTTCCGAGAATGATTCTGTTGTATAGGGGGTTGAGAGTCGCACTCGTGACTCGCTGGCCCAAAGAAATATGGATAAGGGCAGGAAAAGTCAGCGGTGCTCGATGTTCCATAGGGGATGTGAATGCCATTCAGAGTGCAGATATGGAGATGTAACAGTGCCCGTATACCTCCAAGGAGGGCTTTAAACCCGCGCCTTGTCTCTAGCTTCCTCCCATATGCATCTCGGGCACATACAGTCGCCGCCCAAAGCACCAACTGCCCACTCGCGCCTCTCCTTGACAGGAAGGCTGACATCGCAATAATGACTCCTCAGTTCCTCCCCTTTGCGGAGTCCAGGTTTCTCGTTTGGATGTCGACCTTCCCAGTCAACCAGCTGCTCACGGGCCCAGAATCTGATACTGCCTTCCCACTCCCAAGCAACGTTAGGGTCACAGCTGTGATTTCCCATACACCACATGGGATGTACAGCTGACACTTCTGGCCTACGATCAAGGCCTTGTCGAGCAGAAGCGGTGCCTAGGGCAAAGATGTTAGCAGTGATCTCGACCTGGATGCAACAAGCTGATGCATGTAGAGGAAAGGGCTCACCTCGGAATTTCGCATAAAGAGTATTGAACACCCACGTATCATAACGGTCTTCGTGTTCGTAGATGTTGATACCCATTCTCTCCAAGACATTGAGAGGAGTCAAGATATTGTCCTTGAAAGAAAAAGGCAGAGTCCGGGGCACACCCCGGAATGGGTCGTTGGAGCTTTTGTCGCCCTTAGTCTTCCATTCTTCTTCCACATCCACCCCGTGGTAGTCGCCCCAAATGAATCGGACCTCTTTCAGCTCTAGTGGATGAATGTCTTGTGCTTCTGCCAGAGCGAGGGCTCGGATAAGCAGAAGAGAATACAAGAAGTCGGACGATTCACTCGCTGATACTTTCTGATCGATGTTTACACCACAAAGAGCCGCGTGGTAACTATCTTGGGCAAGCTCTTGACACTCAGAGCTGCAAAAGTATACGTCTTCACACTCATCGCAGGCTATGATGTTTTCATCCGGATCCGCTACTTTCGATAGGGGAATACTGCAAGCATCGCAGAATGAATCACGCAACCTCGCCACGGCTGTCAGAAGAGACTTCTCCTTCAGAATAAGCTCGCCGGCGTTGATGTCTTCCTTAGCAAATATGCCCAGCTGGTCCACGTAGCGATGAGACTCCAGGGTTGACGGTTCACTGACAGAAGCTTAGTAAATCTCCAGAATGTACTAGATTTTGTTATTTGGTAAGGCGAAATGTTGAGAAATCTTACCTTGACGTCGAAGTGTCGGGCGAGAGAATGAGTAGACTGGTTTTCCTAATTTCCAATTTTGGTGCGACAAGAGCCATTTCCTCGTTCATGATCCTAAGTGACTCCTCAGAGAACCTATCCGGTTCATAGTCGTTCCAGGGATATTTCTCACGTCGAACAAGGCCCTTGTCCGGGTACTCCTCGACATCAGCCGCGTCAAGATCGTCGCCCTTAGACTTGAAGTAAGTGCGCAGCTTTTGCAGGATATCTTCTCGAAGGACTTTGAAATGATTATCGGAAGGGAATGCCTGAAGCGCTCGTGTGTCGTAGTCGAAGGCGCTCCTAAGACAGCCGCAGTCTATGAGGCACTGGACGACTATGGCGTGCCTAGTCAAATTTAGCTTTTATCAACCAAGATCACATCAATAGAAGAATGTATCTAGTCAGCAGAGGAGGTAATGCATACGCTGTTTTGGACCAGCAGTCCCTTGCCATGGCAGTTGCACGTGCCTCGTCCCCCTCATCAGAATCCTTCGACTTCGCTGTGCAATCGCATCGTGAATGATCCACACCTGGAATCACCTGAAGCAATTCAGAAGCCAGCCGGCTTTCCAAGTCCGAGGCTATGTCTTCTTTGGATGCATTAAGTGCCTGTTCGTGAAACTCGCCCTCTTCGGCGACCTCGTCTGCGAGTAGTAAGGCTTTATAGGCGTCACCGAGGGCTAAATCTGGATATCCCAGATTCAGATACGCCAGTGCAAGTCTGAGCCGTTGGACAATGCTATACGGTCTATCTATAACACAATCTTGTAGTTCTTGAAGGTTGGCAAGCCTTTCCCTCCACGTGGTAGTCACTTGGGATACATTTTTTGAGGGCTATCGAAAGTCAGCAGGAGTATTCACTGCTCGTGTAAGCACCTACAGCCATCAAGTACCGTCCAGCTCTTGAGTGGGTGTCGATGGTAACAACTGTTGGAGAAATTTTCTGGTTGGACATGGTCGGTCATCGTGGTTCGGCGGCAAAGTGGCCCGTGCACCCACTATCTCCGGATCGGCCAGATGTGCGTGGCACCCACCCTGCTTCATCTCGTTCTCCTAAGTATCACCAAGTGCCATCTTTCACGGGTATATTGCCAGCATGTTGCCCTCGGCGGCGGAACTAGTTGCGAGCTACCTTAAAGCAAGCGGGTACAATGAGGTCTGTTGCTTGCACAACCATGACCTAATTCACTGACGTCAAGTCTGATATGAAGTAGACACTGGAGAAATTCATTGATGAGGCCGGACTAGATAAAGATGCTGGCTCGTCTAATGCCATCTCTATTGAGCATCTTCTTCGAGAAAAGCAAGCATTTGACCTCAGTTTAAGTTTTGAGAAGCTGGGAACCCATGATGACCAGGCACCCTGGCGGAAACCGGGTCAGTTGTGTTTCACTACATCTTACAAGAGAAAATAATGCTAATTCCTAATTAGCACCAACTGTTCCTACCGTTCTGAACTCGTTGCCGACCAAAGCCAATATCATTTCAGCGTTCATGCTGGATTTGAGATTGCCAACATCGCCCGGACCACAAAAATGCATTGTGGCGACGACTGCGGATAGGCGGCTCAATTTGATTAACCCTCTGGCACCTTCTTATCCTCTGATCAAGTCCTATTACCATTTCTTAGACTCTCCTCTCCTGGATATTCTTGTGGTCAATGACAAGTTGTTGGTGGCGGGCTCCATGTCTGGAAAGGTTATCCTATACGATACAGTCGCGGACCAAGTCCTCAGCGAGCGTAAAGATCACACAAAATACGTGGTAAAACTTGCCACTTGTAAGACGGCGGGCTCTTGTTTGGTGGCGAGTGCCGGATGGGATGCCAAAATTAACGTCTACAAACTCTCTGTCGGCGCTTGCGAGAACACACGACTCGATGGACCTTTGATGACGTTGACATTACCGACCATTCCGGAAACTATCTTATTCATAGAAAGGCCTGGTGCATCCTCGCCAGTCCTACTGGTGACTCGAAGGGACTCTACTTGCCTTTTCTACTACGACGTTCCTGCATCAAACTCGAACTCGAACGAAATGACTCTATTGGGGAAGCAAAACTTAGCTCCACACTCAAATGCTTGGGTCGTCTTCTGTCCCTCCGATGTTCAACTATCTCCAACGGAGCCCTCCATTGCTGCCGTGGCCACCTCGTCGACTCCACATATGAAGCTGCTGATCGTTCGTCTTCTTGTGCCACCCAACCGACAAACAGAGGCTGGGAGCAGGGTGCCAGTGAATGATACCGAAATTCCTAGAACACAAGCGGCACAGGCTCGGGCAGAGCTTCGGCTCCAAGATCGTGAGGAAGCAGCAATATTGCTCAGCATCAACACTATGGCTCCCCAAACAGCGTACTCCACGCCAAGGCTTGCATGGCGGCCCGATGGATCTGGAATCTACGTAACAGCGGATGATGGAGTTGTGCGTGGATTCGAGGCAAGCACTGGAAAGCTGATAGCCTGTCTCGACAAGCATGAGTCAGGATCCAAAGTCCGCTGTCTCTGGGCCGGTTATCTTCAAGGAGGCGGTAGGAATGATCCCAATAGCGAGTTACATGAATGCCTAATTAGCGGGGGTTTCGATCAGAAGCTAATTCTTTGGCGGACGGTATAGTCCCACTTTCAGTCTTCATTGGTGGTCAAAACAGATGCATTGAGCAATACTCGAGAGAATCGGCGCAAATTATTACTGGGACCCAGAGGGTTGGTAACAGCCTCGTGGTCGGTCTCACCGACCCCACGCCCAGCTGAATGTTAGGTTCGAGTTTGACTCAAGAAAAACTAATACTATAACGGCACGATACGCGAGCGCAGGGCCGGCTGATCGTCGCCACGGGCTGGGAAGGTCGTGGGCGTGAAAGAACCATGCCCCCTCGTCCATGGTCAACCTATCCCTGTATCATGGTGTGCGTCCACGCGTTGAGACGGTTGATTCTCGTGAGATGATGCACTGACAGGGAAAACGTTCTGGGTGCCATCGGTGGGCAATATAGGCCTGGGGGACCTCCGCCCAATCACTTGAAATAAGGCTTTTGACGAGGGCATACCCAGTATGTAGGTCCTGTCACCGTTCCGTGTCACCTGTGCACAGTGCGGCTGGTCCAGCTTCGTGGGTGAATTACGAACTCTGCAGGTACTTTCACACATCTTTGTTTTAAGCACCAGGGATGCATACCACGCTAACGGTGGCTGACTGCCCCGCCAAAAGAATGGATACGATATCGATTCGGCGCCACAAATTCCAATCCGGCAACCCCCAAGCAAAAGGAAATTCCGACCGCCCGGTATCTGGATAGTCGTGACGGCATTCCCACCACAGTGCAAATGCTCGGTGATATTACTCTATCCACACAGTCCTGAAAGCAGTAGTGCCACCTCCGCGGGACCGTACGCAGGTGCCCGTTCCCTCATGCGCAAAGGTCGGGATGGACTATTCCCCTGGCTCCACATGGGAAGTGCATCTCCCAGGAACATTCACCATTGGTGCACACCTTGGATTAATCAAGGAACTAAGGCCAACTTTTAGCCATTGATATGCCTCTCTGCGGAAAGTCTAGGCCCGCGGAAGCGGAAGTATCGCCTCAGACCGCCGGTATGCTTGCCACTACACCTCTGCAGGTTCTTTCGTTTGTAGTCAAGTTGGACTTTAGTGACCGAGCTTCGGATGGCTTCGCTCGCTGAGGCTCTCGAAACGCGCACCGTGGCTAAATATATATATCGGCGAGGTAATACTACTATTTCCTACCAGATCTATCTCCACTTCGGAAACCCATCGGCACTTAAGTTTTATGTGCATTTTTCTTTGATTACCTTTTCTGTGTCTCGGGCAATACTAGCAGGGCCACTCACACTTCATTAAAATGCCCGTCACTGGTTCTACGGATGGAGACTTCCTGCTCATTGCAGCGGGTCCTGTAGATCATCGCTATCTGAAAGATTGGGCTTCGTTCAAAGATGCGATCCGAAAGCATGTTGATGGGCAGCCTGGCTGGGCTGATGTAGAGGTTAGCGCAGCGAAGAACCAGAGCTCTGGCTGGTGCCGTTTTGAGCGAGAGAGTGAAGCAAGGAAAGCGTATGGTATGTTTTCTGGAATTCCTACAAAGGCGTGACCTATATTGATGGAGTTGAGCATATTTTGCACGTTCAAGCTCAATCCTCGTCCACTTGTTCAATACCTCAAAAGTTGATCGAAGCTACCGATTAATGGCATGCAATTGCCGTAATCACTTTTCCAACCTGGGAAACAATGGGCACTCACAAATGTCGGGCTTAGAATCGTATGGCACCATCCGGTCCGATGTTCGACCCACCTCATCCACTGTCCCTGTGGCATTGCTCCAGCCTAGGCGCCCACCACCGGATACATACGGACAAATATCTGATCGTGGTTATGTCCAGACTACTCCTCATGGGTATGCTTATGCATACGGACAGATTCCGGCCCAAGGTTACAGCCAAGTCCCATCGTACGATTATAGCAGGACGTCGACCATGGTCTACCCTGCAGGCTATCATCAATCCAGCACAATCAGCGCCCATTATGGGTCTTATGCTTCTTCAACGCCGACCGTACCTACGCCACTATACTCTGAAAACCGGAACGGTATTCCAGTGAACGTGACTAGCGGCACTGCGCTTACGGAATCTCGTGGAATCTTCATCAAAGGTCTCAATTACAAGACGAAGCCAGAAAATCTACAGGATTTGCTCAGCACGCTCCCATATAGGCCGGTGGAATGCAAGCTATACCGAGATGACAATGGAAAATGCAAAGGACACGCGACCGCAACGTTCAATACGCCACAGGAAGCCAATGCTGCGATCCAGAAACTTAACGGCACCACGCATATGAGCAAGCGTATCAGTGTCCGACCAGATAAGGAGAAGACGATTGTGAAGCCCAATCATTCAGAACCCTTGGTTGTAAATGGCTCCACTCCCATAGTGAGTTAGATTTGTGCACAACTCTCGCGCCTGCTGACGGTCGTAGCGAGGCGGTGCTCTGTAAGTCGGCGAGGTGTATCTACCCACTTTGAGGCTATGACGAACCACGCACATTAGTCGTACCCCCATGCCGGCTGGCCCCTACCGGCCCCTTCCGTCGGGCAGCTTGCAACATGTGGCTGGTCCCGGCACTAATATTGCTTTTTTTCCTCGGTTTCGGGTCTGCCTATATCCCTGTTTGGATGCTCTTTTCCGAACTCTGTTTTGTTGAAACGAGAGCTGCTTTGGCAGACTTAAGATCCACGAATTCCTGGATAGTGGTCATAATAATATTGTATAATACGGGCCTTCATCTAGGTTTCTCTTTGTAGCTTCCAAATATCTAATACTTCCTTAGTAAGCCCTAGTTTTGCTATTCAGTGCCAAGTTGTACTACTTAGCTACCTCCACTATTGAGGCAATCGCTTATTACAGTCTTTAACTCGGCAGTCTTCACCGATGAGATCCTGCATGCATGCGCTACCGAATTCCAGCTTAGGTAGTATCCACTCGAGAGCTGATATTGCACGCGCAGAGGAAAGCGCGCAGAACTGCAAATACAGGTGAAATCTCTTTACGATCCAGACGCCTGCGCAATCCCAAGCGATTGCAAACCGTTTCATCTGGTCCTTCAGCTCCCGCAGCCTTACGCCCCTACTCCACAAACACGCACATGGCACACAGAGGCTTCCTCGTGGAAGACGGCACGATTCAACCGCTCGTAAAATCACGCGCGTCATCGCACAAGTGTGTAACAGAGGCTCAGACCTGACCCGATCTGGACCCAACCATGTGGAATATGCACCGCCATAACAGGGGGAACTCGTGGCGTTACTGCTCTGATTTGCAGGCAAAGGAGCGCCACCATCGCCAGGAATTCAGCTAAATGATCTGGTTATGCGGGCGCCGCTAAATGTGGTTGGAAAGAGACCGAGGTAGGCGAGTGGGCGGGTAAAGAATCCAATTGGGTACTCTGAAGAATGTAGAGCTTTGCAGAGCGCAATTACTTGGTCGAAAGAATGATTGGAAGTGTTTGAACGATACAGGCATGTTGCGAGGGTGTAAAAATTGAACTTTCACTTGAATGAGCTCAAGGCTGAAAGGCTGACGCTGTGGCCATCGGATTCACCGAAACCACCCTCCGGAGACTTTCAGCCTGCTCTGGACTCGTTCAGATGCAACAGTCTAGAATGTGGAACCAGACTGCACAGTAGGGGCTGTGTGACCACTAACCACCGGAGTAAACTCACCTCGCAGAGAGCCACCCAGTTGGGACGCGGGCCGGAGGCGGACAAATAACCCGCAAGTCTGCACTACCACTTACTACCTAAGGCCTCTCCAAGAAAAGCCGGCGCATACAACGGAGTTGTTTCCGTCCAATGAACACCTGTACCTAAGTTCGCTTGACTTGATCCGTCGCCTGGACCCAGGACAGTGGGCCATTTCCCACGCATCGTGATGATAGACCGTATTCATTGCCATCAATAGTGAAACATTAGCCTGTGTGCATAGTGGACGCATCGGTTAAACGTTGAGGACATTACAAATCGGGACTGGACGCTCACGGAGCACGACATAGGGGCACGCGCGTACATGCAGAAACTATTGGATGTGCAGACCTCAATCGAATGTTGGAGACAAGCCACAACTGCTTGTGGGCATCGGGAGGGGTATCGCGGCAATCTTTTCGGGGTTGAGGGAGTTAACTAGGAGATATTGTGAGCATGTTTCCATTTAGGGGAGAGAGTGGCGGAAATAGTTGATATTGGACACTGCTTTGGACACTTCCGGCCGGATTCGTTTGGGCACTTCCTGAAGTGTCTTCCACTATGCTCGTATGTTTCGAAAGAAATAAAACTCTGGAAGGCGTCTTCAAGGAGGTTTCCTCCCCAGCTGCCAATAGACAGGCGTCTATTGTCACCTGCCCGAAGGAGTCGCCTGGCTGCAGCGTAGAACAATTCATCGCAAGCCCAGTTGCACTTTTATTCTTGTAAGACCTTAAAATTCCATAACGCCCTTGAAATGACTTGTAGCTGCCCTGTCAATGTGGAAGACCCTAAGCTCAAGTTCCTCAACCACATGTCCTGCGATCTCGATGTCAAGTGAACTCAAAGAAAGAATCCATCAAAGCCAGGCCCACTGCACCCATCACGCCGCCGACCCAACGCGCCGTAAGTGTTCCATCTTTTGCCTCGTCACTTTTTTGCACAAATCTATCCAGTCGTTGTTACGACACAATAAAGTTATTAAGGTTAAAGTAGCTCCCGCGGGACAGGGGTCAGGGAAGTTAACTTTGGGTTGTTGACGTCTAGCGTCGGGAGGAAAAGGAAAGCGCGCGGCCAAAGCGCTCCTTCCACGTCGAGATGTAGGACCTAGATAAACTCGAACACCCATGGTTAGGGTCCTCGGATTGGGGGATGGGATTCGTGCCCGTGGAGGGCACGTTGAACAGAAGAGAATTGGAAATCGGACTTTCGGCGATGTAACTATGGTTTGTATGTGTGCCTATCATTGGGATGCGTGTCTATCTGTTTGTGGATGCAGTGAAAGGAGTTTATATGAGCTATCGCAACTACCGCATATGTCATGTACCCTGCAATTTGATGAATTCTTTCTTTTTCCGCATCGTCTGACGCCGTGAACGCAAATAAAAATACCATGCTACCGCGTGTATATGCAAGTCGCCAAATCGCGAAAGCCCCAGACCCAGATGACACCTATGTATGTATGTAGAAAACCCCATCCCCATTCTCAATCCGACGGGAGAATCTCACACCCGCCACCCCTTTTTCATAAACTTCCACGTCGTTACCCAAAGCACGGATAGCCACGTTGCTCCAAACAGCAGGAAAATGCCGCTCCAAAGTTGCACACCGAGATAATTCGTGGTCCCATCACTCCGTGTCGAAACAAGCGCACCTGCGATAGGAGCCCCAATGAGGGTAGCTACGCTGGATACACTCATCGACATGCCCAAGCGAGTTCCAAGGCGTGATAGATCGGGACATATGCTGGCGAAGGCGGCGGAGGGGAGCGTGACTAGGCCGGCAGAGCAGAACCCTTGGAGTATTTGGTTAGTATAAGCCTCTTCGGGTATGCAGGATAGGGCTTTTTTACTTACCCCACAGTATGCTGAAAGCAATAAACGTGCTCTGCGTTCTGATACTGATCCAACTGAGACTCAGAGTCCCGCTTGCCAAAGCACACAACATCCAGGAAAAGATGCTGCCCAAATAATGTCCCAGCGTCCCAGCCGCCAATCTCCCAAAGAAACTTGCGCCCACGCTCATCACAAGCGTGTACAACGCCATACTCTCCGACATGCCAAGGCGATCCTTCGCATACGTAGGGATGTAGAAGTAAGGGACGATGTATCCGAGGAAAGTAAAGAAGCTGCAGCAAGTGAAGATGAGGAAAAGGCGGTCTTTGAGGGCGGTTTTGTCAAAAAGTTTGCGGGCTTTGCGGGGACGGGCTATGAGGCTGGAGCCACTGAGGAGAGTGGGAATGGAGAGAGCGGCTGCGGTGAGGGAGACGAAGCCGATTGCGCGGATAGTCTGTCACAAGTGTTAGACGCTGGTTTTGAAAGGAACCAAAAGGTGGGGGGTGGGCAGTTACCCAAGGGAAGCCAATGGACGGCAACAGTCGATTGAACATAAGGATATAGCTCACACCACCTAGAGTTGTCAGCACGCATTATTATGGTTGTATGTTGTGTGAGATGGACCGAGAACTGACCGACTGCAATACCGCTCATAACAATACCCAAAGCCAGTGCCCTTCTCCTGTCGAACCAAATACCAATGAGCGCCAGACTTGGCACGTACAGGAGCCCAGCTCCGAGCCCCATACACACTGCTTGTGACAGAAACACTTGCCAATATCGGGTGGAAAGGCTGAGCATCATGATGCCGAAAACAACGAGGAAATTCCCAATGAAGAGCATAGCGCGGAAGTAACCCAAATCAAAGAGTGGTCCCGAGAGTACTCCGATGAGAATCAAAAGCCATCCTTGTACAGTGCCTATCCAGGATATCGCAGTATGACTAGACGAAGACAATAGATGCATTTTGTAGTAGGCTTGGAACGCGCCGTAGGAGAGAGTGAAACCCCTATTTGTAACGTTTAGTCTTTGACCTTGAAAGCAACTGACAACAGGAAGGCATAGACGGACCAAATATTAATATATATCATAAAACCCCCAAAGACTTTGAGCCAGGCGTGGAACCCGCCATCCGGTGCTTTGGGGAATGGACTTTGCGTGGCGGCAACAGGTTCTCCTTCATACGTCGACGCGCTCTCATGTGCTGAGAGTTCTTGGGACGAAAGACCCTGATCCTCCTGCTCAACGGTGGCATCCTCGTACACCTTCTTCTCCTGTTCGACTAAAGTTGACGACATCTACCGCTGCTGGATCCGTGGTTGACCGGTATCTTGAGTTTTACTATTGCTCGTATATTCCAGCCATAAAGGACTGAAGAAAGGTCGATGTTGCGGTAACGAATGATTACAGTGCGGTCCGCGGAGTGACGGTCATAGATATCTCTCAACCTAATATTCAGCTTCTATATATCCGGATGCCGGCTGGAAAGAACAGGATGGGAAAGAGCAACCCTATGACACAAGTTATGGGTCACTGAAAAGGAGGGAGTCATTTGTAATCGGGAAAAGAACTGCATCGTGGGCGCCTCAGGATACCTTATATTCGGCAATAATTCCACAAACGACGGCACCAACGGCATGTTGTCCATGTCATGTCGGTTGACGTGCTTATTTGCCAGTGTAATCGAATGCGACCGGGCGGGGAGAAACCGAGGTTGCGGAGAAGGGCGCTAAGGTGAAAGAGGCAAGGCGCTCGTTGCTCCTGTCTTTAGATCCTTTGCCGGGATTCATTTGAACTTTTACACGAAAATCAATAATTCGTTGGGAAATCTCAAGGAGAACTTGATGCTCGAATGGTATGTAGAAACAAACGTGATGTACTTATCAATTACAGTCTAGACTCCGGTGCGCCTTGCCAACTAGCACCCTCGCGCAACCAATGCACGCCAAATAGCAGAGAGGATATCCCGCTAAACAACCAACAGTCCCGGCTCCACTTCCAGGATGGCCTTGAAACGCTGAAGGAAGACTTGGCCCTGTCGCTCATCGCCCTTGGGAACTGTAACACTGAAAATGTTCGTTGACTCCGCGGCACCTGGCGCACGGAAGACACGTGCAGGGGCCTTGTTCGCGCTGGGCCTGGCCTTCTTTCCACTGAGAATATCGAGGATATCTGACTTGGGAGCCGGAGAGGTTCTGGTCGACTCAAACGAACCGAAGCCCGAGCCAGTCAACTGAGGCGTGAAGTGTCCTCGAGTATACTTTCCAGCCACCTTGTCTAGACCCAATACAGCTTTAAACAGTTCATCCGCTGTCGGCTTGGCTGTTTTCGACCTGGGCAGATCCTCATTGGCGAGCTCCGTGGCACGGGCGATAAACGTGGAGACTGGGAGGAAGACGCCGATGGAATCATGGACACGCTTCTGGCATTCCAATACAGCCTCCAAAGACACTGGAAGTGAAATGGCGACAGGAGACTCCTCGACTACAGCCGGGATCTCTGGTGCCGCTTTGGCTTCCTTGACCGGGGCTGGCTTGGGGGCGGCCAGCTTGATGTTCGACAGGTCCAGATGAGCAAGCTTCTTGATCCGCTCAGACTGTTCGGCAGAGTACGACTGATCTATGCGGCCAAGATAAGCCAGGACATCTCCTTTCAGGAGTCGTCCATTGGGACCGGTAGCGGGGATTTTGTCCGCCTCTTCCTTGCCCAAGCCATTCTCCTTCAGAAGATGTTCAACAGAAGGATACAACGGGTATGTTTGTTTCTGGGCCTTCGCACCTCCTCCCTGTTTGCCCGGTTTCGCGGGTGAGTTGGGGCTTGCTGCGGAAGTTCGTTCTTCCTTGGGTATGGGCGAAGATTCCTTGGGTGTCTGTTTCGCGGCGGGGGTTTCCCTCGGCGCGGCACTGTCCTCGGGAGGGAATTCGAGCGAGCTGAGGTCGTCACCGGGCTCAGCAGTGATGGCTATCCTTGTGCCGACTTGGACGGCCTTTGAACCATCCCCTTGCTGCGGCGGTTGTCAGCGGCTGAAAGTTTGGCATCTGGCACAATGCGTACTATGATCTTGGCCAGGACACCATCGTCTTGCGCCTCAACGTCCATCTGAGCCTTGTCTGTCTCGATTTCAAGTAGAACGTCTCCCGCGGAAAATGAATCCCCTAAAGTTGATCAGCCTTCTCATTCTCCGCCGCAAGAAGCTTTGTGCCGTACCCTCCTTCACTCGCCACGTCGCAATATTGCCTTCGGTCATCGTCGGAGAAAGCGCCGGCATATTGAAATTTTGCGCTGCCCACGCAGAGGGCGCAGCGCGGAATGCTGCATGCCTTTAGTTGTGAAGACACGTCTGGGATGGTGAAGGTGCTCACCTCTCCTTGCGCCATGATGACAAACCTGCTGCGCTGTAACTCGTGCAGACAGCCTGCAGGCCGTGGCAAGGGAAGCCATGGGAGTCAATTGTCGGGATCCGGAGCGCTGCACAGCTTCGATGATCGATGAGAGCGGAGCCCGCATGTTGAAAGATGTCGGAGCAAGCTTTCGCAACTCGGCGGTCCGTGCACGGCGGAGGATCCTCACCTCAGAACATTTCGTAAACCTCACCTCCGTTAATAAGCTCAGCGACCTCGGAATCTCTGCAATTGGGCGGAGGTTTGGGAGGCCAATATTGCAAGTATGTGTTCTTAAATTGTGACCGTAAATATAATTGACCATCAATAAGAATGTCTTCCTTCTCCCGGGGGTTCTACACCTTCCTCTCCCAACAGTCCCTCCGCCTTCCCTCCTCGATACGGGTCGCCCTCTTTTCGAGCCGAACGCAATTCTTGAATGCGCGCCGCGCTTGCAGAAATCCCTCCACCCCCCTCCTCCGTCACTATGTCAAACCATCAAAGATACTCCAGGCATTGGCCAGGCCAACATATCGCTCACAGCTGGAGGCAGATCCAGCCGTGCGGACAGTGTTGATGACGAAGAAGCCTGTCCTTCTCTACGAGGGTGCCCCTACCTTCAAATATGTCACGAAAGTCTACATACTAGCTGGCGCAACCATCGCACTGGGCCTCTTTTCCCTGAAGTTCTCCAAATTCGTGAGCGAAAGGAAGGGCCTCATTGGCTTCGAGCACTGGACCTACGTCTTCGTAGGATTCTGTCTTATTGCCATTGGCGCGTGGATATTCACTTTTCCGGTCGCGCGGTGCACCTCCGTCGAGTTGATCCCCAGCACGGGCGCAGGTGTGCCGGTGCAGTTCCGCATACGCGGGCGGAGCTACCCCTTCCTCTCGGACAAGGTGATTCTTGCGAATCTGAGCGAGGTCACGATACAAGAGAAGACGGGGCCGAAGAAGGCGGAATTGATTGCGGCCGATAGGTACAGGGCACAGAGGATTACGGAGGGCCTTGAGTCGAGGTTCTTCGTCGGCCGGTTGTTCGAGATCGCCATTCGTTTTGTGGAGAGCAACTGGACGTCCTTCTTTCTCAGGTTCAAGTTTGCGGTTCTGAAGTTCCGTTATACTCCTATTGAGGTCCACGGCGACAAGTGGTACGTTGATTGCTCAGCGTTCCTGCGTGAGGATGGTAAAGGTATGTGGATCATTAGATAAGTTGTGCAGCGTTTTCTAATCATGGAACAGCACTTGACCGTTTGATCAGAGTGGAGTAACCCCCTCATAAATACCGGTGGGCTACTCCTTCGATATCTGGATGTGGAAGGGGTTGCATTGACATGCATGAAGCATGATTGTGTATAATATGTTGTTGTCATCGCACCTTGGCGGAAGATCAAGGAAAGATCATCGAATCGCAAAAGGTCTTTCGAAGATGTCGTTTTGGAGGCGACCGCCTGGCTAGGTCGAGGGGTGTATGATATTGGCAAGCATTGCCGGAACTCAGCTGTACAACATGTATCAATGAACCACTAGACTTGGTTGTATTTTTCACTGAACTGATTTCAACACTATAATTGCTTACCCTAGTTGTACCCAATGCCCCTTGCGAAGAGCTGAGGGACAGCACTTCATACTCCTCAGAGGGAGTTTTTGAGTGAGCGGACATAGCCAAGCATTGGAACAAGACGATAATTATCAATTGAAGGCTGCATGTCGACATTCAAGGTTGATCTCTACAGGAATTATAACATTATTCAATATCTATTCTGCTCGTTGATGTCTTTTGCAGTTCTTTAACCTAGGTGTTCCCTCCTCAAACTTGCCCGACTTAGCGACCCTACCCAGCAACCTCCGTGGCTCCTATCCCAATCCGCCAAGCCAGAGGCATGGCTCACCCAACGACATCAGCAAATACCAGCACCAGGTAGAGACTTGGATCAAGTGTAAAAATTAGAATCATATTTTTCCCTTTCCCAAAATATTGAGACCTGCTTGCTGGCACAGTACATTGTCATGTCCGAATTGGAGCAGTTGGTCAAAATTCGAAGAAGCACAATATAACAAACGAGAATCAAGAATCAGAAACCCAATCCGTAGAAACAACGCATACGTCACCTTCTGTGTCGAGAAATCCAGGGGCGGAAGACATGCGGGGGGCGAGCGGCGAAAGGGTCCACGCACGTGTAGGGCAGAGCACGTGCCGGGCGACCTTCCCCACACTTTGCGGCAGCGAGAGACCCTAAAGACATTAAGCTTTTAAGCCGCATCTCGTTCCTGCAGACGATCTACGACAGGACGATGACCATGAAGACAACTTTTGGGTCATTGGGGTGGGCCGGAGGAAGGGTTTGGGACGTCTGAAAATTGCGCCAAAAATCGCCGCCGACTCTCGGGATGGGCTCTGGAGCTTTTTTGACATGTATTGAGGACATTTAGGATGAGAAATTCAAAGGTTTTGTTTGCGCTGTTAACATTGATGTTTTAAGCGTCCCTGGGTTCGGTGCATCGGTGCATCCATGGATCAGGCAACCTTGGAACCAAACCATTTTAGCGTGGCACGCCAAGCCCGGCCCACCTGGGCAACACCAACATCTTCAGCGCCATCGCCCTCCACAGCAACATTCGGTCAACATCCCTCCTGTTGGTCTGCTATTCTTTCCCCAACATCACAGTGCTATCCCGGCATCGCGGCCGTCCTGTGGTGAAGCAGCCCGACTGCCAGTCATTGCCCGACGTTCCCATCACAACAACTGCCCGCGCCTCCAGCGCCATCCTCTCAGTTCGCATCACTACCACACTCTTCGCTGTCGCCCTGCTGAATGCATCGCGCCAATACTTCTTGCCCATGAGCTTCTGATTCTGATACCTTCACTTCAGCGATGTAAGCCGAGACTCTACCTTCCCGCTTGGTCCATTGGGGCTTCCACTCACTGATTCCTTGCTATAGACTTCCTTTCCTGTAATCGCATCAATGTCTAGTCGCTCGAAAAGGAAGCTTGACGCATTCGACCCCAACGCGTCCGACCCCGACGACCTAGACTTCGACATCCGTGAGGCTCGCGCAACGCCACAGAAACGGAACCGCGGACGCGGCCGATCAAAGACAAGCAGCAAGCCCAAGAGCAACAAGAGGCAGCGCCGCGACGACTACGGCGGGTCCGACGTTGACGACGACGAAGAGATCCTATCCGACGACTCCTTCACAGACCGCTCTTCCACCGAGGAGATCGAAATCAACCCTAATACCGGACGGAGCGTGCGACGCGCGGCAAAGAAGCCCGTCAAGTACGAAGAGAGCGACGAGGACGCTATCGAAGACACACCGTCTGAAGACGAAGACGACGCTCTCGTGCAGAACCGTGGGCGCCGAGGCCGCCAAGAACGTGCGGAGTCGTCAAAGCCGTCGCTCATAGTGAAGCTCAAGGTGCGCCCAGAGGCTCTCCAGAGGGGTAATACACGCACGCGCCAAGCAAGCAAAGGCATCATGCGAGGAAAGACCCCGGAGGTTGTGGGAACGCGTCGTAGTAGCCGCCTCTCCCACGATGTGGAGTCACCCATCCTCGCACTTTCGGAATCTGGCAAGCACGTCAACATTGTTCGTCAAGGCACGCGCAGCCCAGAACCTATTATAACTCGCGCAACCCGCGGTGGCAAAGGCTTGATGATGCAACAACACAGCGCTATTATGGAAGCGTCTCAAGAAGCCTCGATGGTGGAGCACGAGGACAGTCCTGGTCCGCTCGATGAATTACTTGGAGGAAGCGAGACACAGGTCAAAGGAACCGACGAAGCGTCTGAAGAACCAGAGGCCCAAGTCACAAAGGAGGAAGAAGCCGATGAGGACGCGATGGATGGAGTTATCCAGGAGTCTCAACAGGAAGGTGGCGCGGAAGACACCGATGACGAAGGTCCTGTCACTAGGGGTGGAAGGAATCTTAGAGTACGTTCCGCTTATCGTCTTCTTCTTGAGGCAAATACTAACCTCCATAGTCACGGGGCAAATCCGCGAAGCGCAAACGAGGAGCAGATGAAAGCAGTGACTTTGAGCCTGTGGCTGACGATGATAAAGAAGACGAAGAGATGACGGACGATGGAAATGCGAAGAAGCGGAGGTCTACATCAGAAGAGAGTGGATCAGGCTCAGGCCGTCGCTCCACGAGGCTTCGAGCCCGGAGATCGCAGCGTGGCAGGCGTCAGAGCGATTCCTCCGAACATGAGTCTTTCTTGGATGCTGATGAGCTCGCAGAAGAGGCAGAGGAACTCAACACAAATAAGCGACGTCGCTTGAGTCGGCGTAACCCTGATAATGATCTCGCCTATGACGCCGCACCGAAGCTGCGAAACCGAGCCCGGAACACGGTCGACTATCGTCTCATACGCCCCGAACAGAATCAGCTGTTCGATGACGACGATACAGCTCCTGCTGTGGATAAGTCTCGTTCAAGAGGCGGACGTTCAACATATCGGAGCCTCTTCAGTCATCAAGGTCCATTTGGCGGTGGTGTGGAGGGAGGCGCCGGAGCGGTTGGCGGTATTGACTCCGACAGTAGCGATGATGAGAACCAAAAGGCCCCGAAAGTTAGCGGCGCCTTTGGAATGACACCCACCACGGCAACGGCTCCCGGATTCGGTTTCCCCCAGACGCACAATACAGATGCACTACAGGCCACCGGGGGTGGACCGGCGAACTTGGGAAAGATCAAGGACAGAAAACTGCTTGCGGACGCGGACCCTCTTGGAGTGGATGTGAACGTCAATTACGACAGCGTTGGCGGCCTGGATGACCATATCGGCAAGCTGAAAGAGATGGTCATGCTTCCCCTTCTCTATCCTGAAGCTTTCAAGCCGTTCAAGATCACGCCGCCCCGCGGAGTGCTATTCCATGGCCCACCAGGTACCGGTAAAACACTTCTTGCGCGCGCTCTCGCCTCTACCGTGAGCAATAATGGCCAAAAGGTCACATTCTACATGCGCAAAGGTGCGGACGCACTGAGCAAGTGGGTTGGTGAAGCGGAGAAGCAGCTGCGACTTCTCTTCGAAGAAGCCCGTAAGAATCAACCCAGTATCATCTTCTTTGATGAAATCGATGGGTTGGCGCCGGTTCGGTCCAGCAAGCAGGAGCAGATCCATGCCTCGATTGTTGCAACCTTGTTGGCTCTCATGGATGGCATGGACGGTCGCGGTCAGGTCATTGTTATCGGGGCTACGAATCGTCCTGATTCGGTTGATCCTGCTCTGCGCCGACCGGGACGCTTTGATAGGGAGTTTTACTTCCCGCTGCCTAACCTTGTGGGCAGACGTGCGATTATTGATATCCACACGAAGAACTGGGAACCGCCGCTGAAGCCGGAATTCAAGGATCAACTAGCTGAGATGACGAAGGGCTACGGTGGTGCAGACCTCCGAGCTCTTTGCACAGAGGCCGCATTGAACGCCATACAAGGGACATATCCTCAGATCTACCGAACGGAACGCAAGCTTCTCATCGACCCTGCCAACATCAAGGTGCTGGCGAAAGACTTCATGATATCCATTGACCGAATGGTCCCTTCCTCCCAACGAACAATATCTTCTACCGCGTCGCCCTTGGCTAAACACATTGAGCCGCTTTTGCGGAAGCCGCTGCAGGAAGTCATGAAACTCATTGATGAGTTCATTCCTCGTAGGAAGAAACTTACAGCCCTAGAGGAAGCAGAATATGACGATCGCGATGACGACAAAGGGTTTGAGCGCGAGGCTACGCTTCGAATGTTCGAGAGGAGCAGAGTCTTCCGCCCGCGACTGTTGATCAGCGGTCTCGAGGGCATGGGACAGCAGTATCTGGGCGCTGCCCTGCTCAGCAAGATCGAAGGTCTACATGTGCAATCTTTCGATCTTCCTACGATCCTTGAGGATCCTGCACGAACACCAGAAGCTGCCATCACGCAGCTATTTACGGAGGTTAGGCGTCACAAACCCAGCGTCATATACATCCCTTACGTCGACGTCTGGTACCAGACCCTTCCACCGGCTGCCATCAAGACCTTCAGGCTACTGCTCCGTACCATTGGTGCCAATGAGCCGATCATGCTCTTGGGCATCATGGAATTGTTGAGTGAGAAAGATAAACCGGACCCGCAAATGATGGCGGACCTTTTCTCTTTCACCAAGAACAACATTTATCATCTCCAGAGGCCCGACCAACTCGCTCGTAATGAGTTCTTCAATAACATCAGCCATTATATCCGCATGTCCCCTGCCGACTTTCCGGACCCGGATAACCGCAAAAAGAGAGAGTTGCCAGAACTGGAGCCGGCACCTGTCGTGGCTCCTATCGTAGATCCGGCCGAGGTCGCAGCAAGGGAGAGGCAACAGAGGAAGCAAGATCGATTGACTTTGAACAAGCTCAAGGTCATCATCCAACCTATCATGGATCAACTGAAGAAGAGCTACCGCAGATTCGCGAAGCCCATCATTGATGAGGCCGATTTTGCCTATCTCCTCACGGATGAGGATCCGAATACGTTCACAAGCGATCTCCCACCGGAACAGCAACAGGAACAGGGCGTCTATCGTCCCTTCGAGCGCGCAAAGGACAACAAAGGCGTCGATGTTCTTCTTCACGTTCCAAGTGGCAACCGCTACTACAATCTGGATATTACCAACATCGAGAAACGCCTGTCCAATGGCTACTACAAGCGCCCAAAGGACTTTCTCTTCGATGTCAAAACTCTTGCCAAGGATGCCAGGACGTTGGGAGATCCTGAGCGTACCCTCAAGGGCAATGAGATGGTTGCCAATGTCGAGGTTGACGTCGAAATGATCTGCCAGACGAATCCAGCTCTCGTTGCGGAGTGCGAGGCTGTATATTACCGGGAGCTGGAACGGGACCGCAAAATACACGAGAAGCTGGAGAAAGCTAGAGCCGAGGGACAAGCAGCTCTGGATGCTGCCAAAGAGAACCTTCAACAATCCAACGCCACTGGAGATTCAGCGGGACCAATTACCCTTGGCGAGCCTATCCCTCCGGGTCAGATCGACGTACCTCCTGTCACACCTTTGCGACCTGTAGTTTCACTCTCCAATGGCACGGATACTGGCGATTCCGGTGCTATCCACCACAATGGATCGGCCGTACCCTCGGCGCATGATGAGGATACTCACATGCCGGACAGTCAAGACCTCAACATCACCAGCCATCACGATTTCCAAACACCAACAAACCCGGGCACTCAGACGCAGCCTTATAGTCAGACTCAAAGATCGCAAGTATCTGGGCGTACCTTCATGGCTCCCGACTCCCATCCCGGAGATTACCACAACAGCGCCTCCACTACCACCTCTGGTCAAAAGACCTCTGACCGCTCATCCGGTGCTCGGTTCAATACCCAAAGCACCAACGGCGTGGCACCCCCCGGCGTTCCCGACTTAGTCGAGATGATGTCGCGGCCAGGTGGCTCTCAGCTGCCCGACACACAAGGTTCGCGAAAATTTTCTTATCCCCGTCATCGTCGCCGTAACCCAAAGTTCACGGCTAACTTGTCTCCTGTGCCAGAGCAACACTATGTCAGCAGTCAGCTGTCGAATTCTCAGCAGCTGTCGCAACAGTCGCAGCAACCGAACTCGATGCCGGCGCCTGCTCCGCCTCGGCATGCTACCAATATCGCATCCTTGCTTAACAACTCGGAAGACGTGCCAAAGGTCATATTGAACGAGGCCAGACTCCAAGAGTTCCAAGAGTTACTCGTTAAGAGTACTTCTGGTTGTTCGGTCGAACAGCTGGAGCAGATCAACGCGGCGCTCATGGACACCATCTGGGCTCAGCGCAAGGAGTACAATCGCGATGTCGTGATGCACCACGTCTTGGAGACGTTCAACGCCATCATCGAAGACATCAATGATATCCAGCGGATCTTGAAGCCGAGCCAGGAGATGCAAGGCGGACCCCATCCGTATGGATTGGATAGTCAGCAACCGACCGATACGCAGCTACCGGATACTCAGTACTGGTCGCAACGGCATGGGGAGCGCCCTTAGAGTGGGATCTTGTGTAAAAGAGGCCGCTCAAGCTTTTATGCATGAGTGGCGTGTCGATTACTTCTTCTTTTTCGTGCGCGAGGCATAGCTTGCTGGAGACAATACCACGACTTCTTTAGAGCATGGGTTCTGCACCATTTGTCTTTCTGCCTTTTGCAATTTGCTTTTTCTGCATTGAGATTGCATGATTGATTCCCTTGTCCTTTTTTCTCTTTCCAGCACTTTTTCTCCGGCGTTTCAGGTGGCATATGGGTTTGACCGCGGAGGAAGAGGAATTTTCCTGCGGAAAGACTACTACGATCACATCCGATGGACCTGCGGGCATGGTGGTTCTATTGTGCGCTGTTTCGTGTACACAGTGTATCTATCCATTTTCAAGGGATGAGCTGCCTCCTTGAATGTTTGAATCGCTCTACAATGGGTGTATATGAACGGGAATGGGATCAGTACCCGATACAGGATGGCAAATGAGATTGCGACTAATTCAAAATGATTTCTCTGAAGTGCATGTGTTTTAGTATGGCGGAGATAATTAGTGACCCTTCTACCGTCTTCGGGCTATGATGAGTGAGGTGAGTGATGCACAGACTCCGGCCCCCTGTCTCTCATCACCATAGATCATCCTCCAAGGCCTGAGGACGATTTCCAGCCTCACGGGTCGATATGCAGTCATACTTGTTACCTACAAATACAGTAATCACAATGTATAGATATCGGAAGGATCATGCACGCAAGCAAAGCGCGGGGCGAATGCTGACATTCAGGTCTTACTTGCGTCGCCATACCTACCTATAGCTACGCACCTACCTAGGTATCTATTGTACAGGAAAGTCCTCCCGGGACCATCCGTCGCTGGGTCATCGGGATTTGAGTGCTTACTACACGGGCACGGTTACGGTGTCCATGCCTTGTCTGTCTGGTAGGTACACAGGCTCAGCTCCATCCAGCCTCATGTACTGTATCTCGTCTCGCCTCCCGTACCCTACAACCGATGATGCCCAAGTCCAAGTCCCCCGTCGCCGCTTCCATATCGGCGCGTCGCAGGAACTTGCTCACCGAACCGTAGGATAGATAGGGTAGGGTCCTGCTGGAAATAGCAGCATTCCCGCTTTTCTCGAAGCTTTTTAGCTTAGGGTGCAGGTATTCCGGAAATTTCGAAGGGACGAAAATAAATCTGCTGGTATGGTAGCGAGGGAACTGAAGCAGGGAGCAGGGTGGGGTGGGGGGACGTCTTCCCGAGGGTTTGCTATAGCTATATAAGATGGTGTTATTGATCCTAATATCCGTGTGAGCGGTTAGCTCTGAGATACCTACAGCGTCTGGCCAGATCGATCGCATATGCGGCAACTCAGCTCATTCCCGTATGGGCAGGAGTTTAACCTGAGAGCGTAACCACATGCCTCTAAGAAGCAGGCGCCACAATCCCAGATATGCGGAACGGATGGCCAGACGCTGTACGTACCTACCCTACGGTAGTGCATTTGCAGCTGTACTGGGAATGGCAAATGAGAACGAGGAAGCATTGACGGATGTCCGGTTCTCGGGTTGCGGTCGCCGGCTGCGGGAGTACTGGGTCTGGGTCTGGGAGGAGTGGGACCGGGCTTGTTCTTGAGGTTGGAACTTGGGTTGGGTGAACAATGACTTCCTGTTGTACATGGTACATGACATGAGGGTGTTGGGGCGAGGCCCGGTTGTTTGGGATTTGGTATGTACGAGGTTCGGAAGGGAAAATGGGTCCCTAGGGTGATCCAGGTTGAGGTTGGGGGGTATTCAGGAATCAGGGCATTGGAGTTTGGACTTTGGATGTTGAAGTTGTACCCTACGATAGAGGAGAATCAAGGGGAATGATGCAAAGTCCTTTGCCTATAGTTTGTATACATAACACACAGTAAATAAATAGTTTGACCATCCGGCGGGGCCGAGTCGACCGTGTTACCCTACGTATCCACATAGTACATGTTCAAGAAAATTGTACTACACTGACATCAATCTATTGATCCGAAGCATGGGAAGTATCTCGACTTCGAAGTTCGGACCACGGTAGCATGAACCGTCACAGCTCAACGGCAAGACATGTGAGGCCTCACGCCATACGGCCTCGTAATCGGTCTCGTCTCCCGCAACCCGTACGCTTGTTACCAGCAACGGAGGTGCCCAAAATCGAGCAACGGGTATGTATGGTCAAACACCTTCAGCCGCACACACGTGTTGCCTGTTCACTGCAAAGGTGCCCCGCCGCCATTCCCTCATTGTCGCCCAAGTCCCAATAATAATGATGAGACAGTCCCGGATACATGGGATCACAAATCGTGCCAAAGTACTTCGTACATGTATAGCAGCGGCGTAGCCGCTCGTGTCAGCATCTCACGCGCAGCTCAGCCGAAAACGCCATGCCTCAATGGGAAGGAGTTGGGTCCAGGGAATTCGTATCGCGTACAAAGGTGCTGGGCACCTCGGGCTTTGAGGTGCGGCGGAGTTAAAGCGGGTGGGTCTGCTCTTCTGTCATGATTTGTGTTGCTCCGACGAGGGCGAAAAAGATAGGGTGACGAGGCATAGGGACTGTGAGATCCCATTATCAGGTTTGGGGAACGTGAACATTTGAAAGCGATACCCGGGAGATGTCGGATCGACAGATGAGGGACAGTTCGGACAATTGTTTGTCAGCAATGTGGTGCATTTATCCTGCCACACGATCTAGCGCCGTTTCTTCGTCCCCAAGGGTTGCTTCGCAAATGCTTCGCAAGAGGTCCCCACCTGAATGAATCTGAATCGTACGCCAAGCTCAAGCCCGATTGTGACAATTTTTAAGATGAGAGGGACCTCGCTTAGGAGCATTGTTCACCTTGTTCACACGCCATTCGGGGATCGATTGCAGGCGAACGTTTTAAGCAGCTTTTCGCCGCGCTTCTGGCGTGCATCGAAAAAAGCAACGATGCCCTGAAAAAGGAGATGACTGACAAGTGCAGGATAGTCCCGTCCGATGACACAGAGACGAGATCGCGGGTAGCCCTTTTGGGGCCTCCTCGCAGCGCGAGTGGCTGGATAAAGGCAACGGCTTTTTGCTGGGGAGGACGGTTCGTTATGCCGTACAGTATCTTTTGTGTCGTGTTGAAGGAGTGAAGAACGAATAGGCGAATGGTTGGGGTCTATCCTATATGTTACCACGAGGGCGGGATTGCTAGTACAAGTGCTTGTATACAGCTATAGTGCAAAGTGGATTCTGGACGCCGGCAGAGGATATAGACTACAATCAATTCCTGGGACTGCCGCGTGTGGAACCGGGATTTGATTGAAGAATAGATTAAAAGAACGTCACTCGTGTGCTCCACCGGTTGGAAATAGATGAGAGAAGGTGGGATTTCTCGTACAATACGGCGAAGTTTTGCCTAGCAACACATATTGCCTTCGACTTGGGAGTCGGGACCATCCCTCTTCCCTTTCCAAGAATCCAAATTCCCGGCGCCAACCAAATGCCGATGAATGACATGGGATGGAAGGAAGAGGAGCCTTTGGTGGTCGCCGTCGTGGTTACCCTAGCGCGGATCGACAACCCCAGATTTGCGTCCTTAATCGAACGACGAGTCGGCGTCCACACTGAGGACGGGGGACCTTGGGCAAGACAATCACACGCGCGCGTACACGATGTACAATTGTCTTGAACGAGGAAAATCAGTTGGTGGTCCCGGACATGTCAGCCCGTGGTTCAACGACCACCACCGTCGTTCACCAACACGCCCTCATTATCCGAAGCGAACGCTGCTCCAACGCTCTACGGTCCAGAATGGACGCCACCGAGTGCGAGCGAGCCCCTTCCATCCCCAAAATAACCAAGCCACTGGGCGTGCACCGGCAAGGGTGGTTCGAGACCCGGGGTGTTCTGTGTCCATCAGATGACAACCTTGGAGGGACGACAGCCAATCTTTGGAGGGCGCCCGGCGTCCTCGGCCTTCGTACCAGGCCGTTAGAGTGCTTCGTTGCACTGCCAGCTTGGCTGCGTCTTCTACTCTCCTTCTAGTAGCCCTTCTAGCAAAGCCTTTTCTTCCTTCGCATGCAGCCATCCTGCCACCCTGACACACCACTGTACGGCCCGTCTTCGGCCACCAATCCGCAAGGGGTGGATTCGGCCTGTCCCAGGGTGCGCACTCGCATCGTCCCATCTCTCACTACTCTGTCATGCATGCCCTCGAGCACGCTCCTCATAAGCACCGGCACCATACCTGCTTCCCTGCTTGCCGGTAGCTATAGGACGGGGATCCTGTGAGGGCCGGCCCTGTACCTGTTGATTACAACACTCCCGGCCGGAGGGGACATGTTTGATGCTAATATCAAAAGCACTCAGCGCTGGTCTCTCCTCTCTCCCTTTCCCCGTGCCTAGTCCATCCGTACCTTGTACTTTATGAGCAAAATCCCCAATTATCGCTCGCTCGATCGCCGTTAAGAGACAAATAGTCAACATCAAATTCGGCTTCGCCACCAGAGTGAACTTTCACCACCCCACCATCCTCACCTGCAACTCAGCTCCAGCGGTGAGACACACGAACGCGTCTACCCCTCTCAACCAAACCCCTCGATTGTCTTTCTCTCTCGCGCGTCATATCCCTCTCTCCAATGTCGACATGATATCGCAACCCGCCCTACCCGGTCGACCTGGTGCGTAACCTCACTCGACCCAGCCATCCCAACTCCAGCACGTGCACTGCTCAACAGCAGCACGCCCGCCCACTTTCAAAATGGTTGCCGCTCCGCCCATGGACGATGTATCCTCTACTCTCCCTCATATCCCCGCACACATCCACCCATGGCTCCGTGCCGTCGTCGCCCTGGGTTTCCTCTCCTTCATCGCCTCCGTCACCCTCCTCGTCCTAATAGCCTACCGCCTCGTCCAATGGCGCATCAAATCCAAGCGCAGCAACCAATTCGTTATTCTCATCTTCAACCTCCTCTGGGCCGACATCCAGCAATCCCTCGCTTTCGTCCTCAACGTCGAATGGCTTCGGCTCGACTCCGTCGTCGTCGAAAATCCAATCTGCTTTGCCCAAGGATGGCTTGTTAGCACTGGCGATTTGGCGAGTGGGGTGTGGTGTTTTCTCATCGGCTTGCATACGTTTGCCAGCGTCATTCTGGATTATCGGTTAAAGCCCAAGACGTTTTATGCTGTAATTGTGGCCATGTGGGTGTTCATTTATGGGGTCAGCGTTATTCCGATTGGCATGCTTGAAGAGGAGAGTTACGTGAGAAGTGGTGTATGGTGTTGGATCCATCATGATTTGAAGGATTTGCGCTTGTGGACTCACTATGTCTGGATATTCATCTTGTAAGTCTTACGTCTTTCCCCTCTACCAATTGCCCCTCTCCTAACAGCTCTCTATAGCGAATTCGGCAACGTAATCGTCTACGCCATCATCTATGCCATCCTCCTCCAACGCATCCACAGCGCCTACTACACGCCCTCGGAAGCCAAGCACGCAAAATCAATCTCCAACCTCATGGTCGTCTACCCCGTCGTCTACGTCGTCTGCACCCTCCCCCTCGCCTCTGCCCGTATGTCCGCCATGTCCAACCACCCTCCCTCCCTCGCCCGTCTCTGCCTCTGCGGCGCAATGATCACCTCCAACGGCTGGCTGGACGTCCTTCTCTACACGCTCACGCGCCGCATCATGATCTTCAGCGACGAACCCCCCGCCGACGACAACGGCATCGACACCTTCTCCGCCTTCTGGTCCGCAGACGGCAAGCGCTTCGGCGCCGCCTGCACAATCGAAGCCGGCGGCGCGCCCATCGTCCGCGACTCCGCGCCGCCCTCTCGCTCGCAGCCGCACCACCCTCGAGGCCGCTCCCACTGGCGCTCCGGCCGCGGCCTCATCTCGCTCTCCAGCAAGAACGACAGCGCGGACGATCTCTGCGCGACCCCCGGGCAAATCGAGATGGGCGACCGCGACATCAAGATGGTGACGACGACGTATGTGCATAGCGAGCCCGCGGCGCCCGAAGACGTCGAGGAGATGGAGAAGGAGGCCAGGAGGCATCGGCCCAGGACGCCGGTGGGGAGGTGGAGCGAGGATAGTTCGGGCCTGGAGCCGGGGATGGGGAAGGATTTGGAGATGCAGTTGGCGAGGATGGGGTGAGGGTGGCCATGCCCGCCCGCCTCGTCTTCTTTTTCTCCGTCGACGTTCCACTGCTTCCGCTGCGATTTCTTCTTCTTCATCGGCGTCGCCGTCTTCGTCTTCATCAACGACCTCTTCACTCAATGATACCACTCAAGCATCTTACCTAGCATTTGCATCTGGCGCGGGGGTTTCGGATTGGGATTCTCAATGGGATCAACCAGGAGTTTCGGGATTCCGCTACAGCTTCGGCTACGGCTGCTATGAGCGGGGGATATACCTGGTGTTTTCTTTACGCTTGCATACTGTGTACATGACTCCCGGCGGGATACATGGGTTTATAGCATTTTCTCTTTTTTTTCGCATTGTTCGAAGCCAAAAATCAATGAGATGGATTGATGATGTGTAAAGAAGCTCTTTTCATGGTGACTCTCCAATGTGCCTGGTGTGTGGTCGGGTTGTGATGTAGAGAGGCGTGAAATCACGGGATAAGGGTGTATGTGTGCGTGGCTTGTTTGATATTAAGTCAAACGGTGGGGTGTGTTCATGGAGCATGTCTGTCGTTGCGAGTCCATATTTGGACTGTATCAATCGCACGAAAGACAGGAATGGCACTTAAAATGGAAACTCGGGTAGCCTTCGGAGAAGCGAGACTATGCATTATAGAACCCCTCTGAACATCTACATGAGGAAGTGTGAAGTAGTCTTATAATGGTATACCCATCTGCATATGCCACATTGCTCAAAGACCAGAGTGCTGAAAGACCATATGCTGCTACTGCTGAATGGTAGAAACTAGAAGGGAGAAAGGGTATCTCTTGAATGATAGGATGAGAAGAGTGGAGAGACTGCTGCTGAGAAGAGAGTCGCGAAGGGAAATAAGAAACGGGTCGGATCTATTGATCCACCTTACGGATGAGCCCCTCATTGGGCTTCACTCGTTGCGCCCACTCCGTCCAACTGCCGTCATACAGTCGCCTGTTGTCGGCGGGAAACCCAGCTTCGGTGAGTGCTGCATCAATCACGGCCGCGGTGACGCCGGTCCCGCAGCTACTGATGATCGGCTTGGACGGGTCCACACCCTTGGACTTGAACAGCTCCTTGAGCTTATCGGCCGGGAGCAGAGTTTTGTCCTTGGGGTCCAGCAGATCAGACACGGGCACTGAGATGGAGTAAGGGATGTGACCAGACTCAAGACCTGTATCGGTTAGCGTGGGTGGCACAGGCAGTGCATGAGCTGAACAAAGTCACTGACCTTCTCTAGGCTCAGGGTCGATGCCCTTCCATCGCCCTGTACTTCTCGCATCCAGTATCTGCACCTCATCCGCGCCCTCTTTCCCCAGCTCCCTCGCGATGTCCCTCACCTCCTCAAACTCCACCACCTTGTTCTTGTCCACCTGGGGCACGGGATAGTACACGGGGTCCACGGGCTTCGGCTCTCCGCTCTCCAACGGAAATCCCTCCTCGCACCATTTCCGGAAATTGTTCAAGATGTGCACGTTCGGGTGGCCGAAGACCTTCAGGGTCCAAGCTACGCGTGGTGCGCTGAAAATACCGAGCTCTTTCGTGTCGTACACCACAACGCTGTCATCGCGCTGTATTCCGAGCCGCCCCATTGCCAATGCGAAGTCTTCGCGAGACGGGAGCATATGGGGGTACGGAGAATGCGGATCCTTTACCTCGTCGAGAGGAAAGAAACGGGCGTGGGGGATGCGGCCTGCCACAAAGGTTTCGTAGCCGTCTCGGCCGTCATTCGGGAGGAACCATGATGCGCAGAGAGGGATGACTTTCGGAGAGGTGGAGAGCTTCGAATAGACGTTCTTCTGCAGAGCTTTGTCGAGCTCTGCTGGCGTGACCAGAAAGGTGTCCAGTGTATAGTAAGACGACATGTTCCGTCTTCCTGCAAATGACAGCAGGGTAGATGGGCGGAGGGGACGCAGAGAGCAGCCGCGGAGTGGGAGAAGCATTTTTGGAGGGTGGAGGGGAGGGACTTCGGATGCGGTGGGTCGACCTAAGCTGCCTCCTCAAGCTTGACAGCTCGGGATGTCGTCGTCTTGAAGGTGGAGATGGATAGATTGATAGCCTAAGCCGTGTTTAGCCCCGTGCGTCATTGGCGAGGGGTTTGTTGTCCAGGGTCTCCCCGGCACGTGCTGTTTGTTTTCCACTGCATCCTGCGAACGATCCTTCTTACACTCTACGACAACAGGACGGATCTACGCTCCCGCTCCCTGCACAATGAAAGTCACAATCAAGGAGTGGAATGCCGTCGCGGCATGGCGGTGGGATATGCCCGACGACGACGTTTGTGGTATCTGTCGCAATCCCTACGATAGTACTTGCTCCAAGTGCAAGTTTCCCGGCGACGAGTGTCCGCTGTGTAAGTCCAGCATACCAAGAAGATTGCAGAGATGATACTTATCAACCACAGTGCTCGGCGAATGCAACCATTCGTTCCACATGGTACGTGGCGCGGTCCTGTACCAGAACCACATCGACGCTCACACGTTTGTAGCATTGCATTTTCTCCTGGCTACGTCAAGAAAGTTCGCAGGAGAAGTGTCCCATGTGTCGGCAACGTATGCATCCTTCCGTCGCGATATGAAATTGGTGCTAACACTCCTCTGTAGCTTTCAAGAGCAAAAGCCAGGACGCGGTCACCGCTGATGCCCAGATCCAAGAAGCGAACAACGCCGCGCCTACCCCGTGAGCTATGACTTAGGCTTTCTCAATTCGATACCACCACCCCATGCGATCCAGTTTACATTGGGTTTGGAGCATCGGCATTGGCGCAAAGGCGTTATCTTTGGAAGAGGCGTTTGGCAGATACCCTTGACACTACGCGCGCACATCATGCATGGTTGATATGGCATAATGATTTCGGGACAATGATAAGCTGTTTGAAGTATAAGTTAGCTCAGTGGCGCCTGGGACTCGACTTTCATTGTCGGGGGATTTCCTCACACTTCACTTCCATCAAAGGCGCACAGACCACCTTTGTTATCGATAAGCGACCTGCAGCTTCCGGCTAGAGCTACCCGTGAGGTCGACAAAGCGCGAGGCAGCACCACCACACCACAACCACACATATCGCCATGTCTTCAAGTAGACCGTCCAGCAGATCACATCCCAGGTCTCCGGAGCCCCCACAGCCCGCCAGATCGCCGCGTTCGCCGCCGCTCCCCCACTTCGACGACCCGCCGCAAGCCGATCCTCCACCAGAACCCCCGAACATCGAGGATGCCGGGCCTGACGACGAAGACGACGATCATCCCTACCCCGAACCCGACTCAGAACATACACTGCTGCCCCCGCCGAACTTCAACCCCTTCTTCAATATAATAGAAGATACGACGTCGGGCGAGCGCTACCACCCCTACGTCCACTATGTCTTTGCCGACGACGACCCCGTCATTGTCACCGCGGCGGCGATGCGCAGCTTAGGACTAGATGACGCACAATTCCTCCCTCAGAATCCAGCCGAGCGGGACGAGGAGCGGTTACACCCGGAAGAAGGGAACCAGGAGCATGACTCAGACCATCAGGCGGAGTCGCCGCTCCCTCCGCCAATACCCGGGGTCAAGGAACGATACCTCATCGTCGATATTGCGGCGGATGGACATTCGGTCGTGGACGCGCAGTCCTGCTCGTCGGAGTGGCAGATCACGAATGCGGATGTACGGCCGGCGCCGTCGTTTGACCAGGAGTCGGCGGATCACGCATACATGTTGAGGATAGATGGGGTGGAGATTCCCGCGAAGATAAAGGGGAAGGCGAAGGGTGAGCCCGGCGAGGCGAAGCTGAAAGACGCAATGGAGAAGGCCCAGGGAGATGTGTTCGGGGCGATAGATGGGCTGTTACAAGATGTGGAGGTTGGATTGGAGGTCACGGGGAAGATCATGGGACGGGACATAGCAGGTGAAGAGAATCCGGATGAGCTGGACGATGAGAGTAAAGACCGGGGGAAACAGAAGGAGACGGTAGAAGACGTTAGCCCTGGCTGAGAGTGGAGATCGCATAGCGGCGTTGGCCGAGGCCTTGGGAACATAGATGGATACAAGTCTGCGGTATAGATAATAAGACTACGTTTTTGCACCATGTGGTACATATACCTCCGCACTGTCACAAGTTCTATGCGCCTTCCTCTCTTCCTTTGGATGAAAATCTAACAAGGGGCCTTGGCGCCTCAGGACGGCATGTGTATTCGATACGAAAGACGAGTCCATCATATTATCGAACCTTGAATAGGACGGTACTCCATTGAACATACTGTATGTCACACATATCCACTAGCTAAGCGACCCATAATCGATTTTGCCCGGTCGTGAACCGTTTTGGCTTTCAAATCCCGAGTCCCCGAATCTATAGCTCATGCTATAATTAAGGGGATTCATGTCCTTCCTCAATACCATGATTTTCTTGGTTCAAATCCATACGGCAGCCCTTCCGCCATCTTAAATCTCTCATTGTTCGTTATTCGCCAGGTCCGCATCCGTCACCAGAAGAAGCCTAAGCTTGGAGGCTAGCTACCCCACAATTGTTGAGGGGGAAGGCGGGAGCATCCATATAGAGAAGCGAAAGCGACGGGAACTAGTGCAAGTGCTTAACTAAAATAGTCGATCCCGTCGCGTGAGTGGTGATATCATGCTATAACCTTTGTTCACATTCCGACTATACACTGTGATAGCTTTCTTCCGCGTACCATCTACGCGCCTAATGCTTCATTCCCCCCAATGCCCACCACTATCCTTATAACGGGTGCCTCTTCCGGCCTGGGCCTCGCCCTACTAACCCACTACGCCACCCAGGTCCCCCAGACCCATATCATCGCCATAGACATGTCACCCCTCCCCACGTCTCTCCAGTCCCCACTTACTTCTCCCCACCTCTCAAACATCTCTTTCTACCTGGCCGACATATGCGCCCCCACCGCCCTCTTCCGCGTCTCCTCCAACCTGGAAACCCAAGGCACCAAAATCGATCTCGTCCTCCATTGCGGCGGTGTACGCGGGCTAGTTAAGCGGATTGCCGAGCAGACGCGAGATGTTGCTACAAGTGAGATGTGGGAGGTGATGGATCGGGAGACGTTTATGAAGACGATGGAGGTGAACACGTGGGGTACTTTTAATGTTGTAAAATCCTTCCTGCCCTTTCTAAGACCCGCGGGGTCGATAGGGACCACCGCAAGCGAGATGGGAAGTGAGGTGCAGACTCCAATGGAAATGAAGGAAGGAATGTCGTCTTTCACGTGGCAGGGCGGTCGCTCTGCTGTTGTCGCTCCTGAATCAACAAAACCTCCAGCCTCAGAACAAGTGTCAGGCTCTGCAGCAGAGCCACATTCGCACCCTATGCCGAGCTCCTCCAAACCCAAAGTCATTCTTATGTCTTCACGAATGGGCTCCATCTCGGAAAACCGTACCGGCGGCGGGTACGCCTACCGCGCCAGCAAAGCCGCCCTGAACGCCCTAGTCAAAAGCTTCGCCATCGACGTCCCAGACGCAATTTTCCTGCTGCTTCATCCTGGACGCGTAGAGACCGGATTGGTGGGGTGGAGAGAGGCGGGCGCGGTGACGGTGAGCGAGGCCATTCCGGATGTAGTGCGGACGATAGAATTGGCGAACGAGGAGTGGAGTGGGAGGTTGGTGGACAGGTGGGGAAAGGACATACCGTGGTAAAGGCGGGGGGCTCCGTGATGTATGGCGAGAGGTAGATCAGAAAGCGGGGAGGATACCGTCGAGTCTCGTTGGCGGATCCTGAGTATTTGAAGGTGAGGCTTGTGGGCCTGTTTTCGGGATAATCCTTCAAAGACAGCGTGATGAAATATTAGGCATTTTCCTGTCGAGGGATAGCCAGTACTTCTCAACTCATGTGATTACCCTCGAATGAAGCTCTAATCGAAGCTCACGCCAGGTCAATTGCGCTCCTGTTCGTGTCCTTATCTCAAAGCCGCAGATGTAAAGCTACCCACAGAAGCCCCCCTCCCCCTGGTTGTCCTGGCCAGCGTATGCTCAGAGAGCAGCTGCGTCTTATTAGATTGTTGATGTCTTAAAAGAGGCCGATCCCTCCAGAATCACGGTGCAGCGTGTGGGGTTTCCTCCGTGGCCTGTAAAAGTGTAAACAATGCTGTGGCGGCAAAGAAACGTGGGAGGGCCACGCATAGAGGCGGTGGAGGGGCCACAAAAGAACCAAAAAGAAAGCTCAACACAGCGACGGGCTCCGGACTCGAACCACGCCCCTTCCATCACCAGCATAAAAAAAATGTTTTGTATGGTGATTTGACTCCCGCAGGTCGAAGTAGGGGTGGCGATGAAAGTAAGGAAAAGTTGTGCCTACCTTCTTGAAAAGTCGTGGTGACTACCACTAAGCCATTACGGCTGCTCCTCAGAGATTGTTAGTATAATTACCGAACAAAAGGGTTATATAGACGAAAAAGAAGGGACTCCCAAGCAGGGGGCCTGTGGGGGGAGGCTCGAGCGCGGGAGACCAGACTAAGGCAAAGGCGGGGGCAGCACTTGAGGCCCAGCCACCCAGGAAAGATCACGCGGTGAATGGCCGCAGGCAGAGGGTCTCTGCGGACGGCCGTCATGACATTGCCAACAGGAAGCGGCCGAAGAGCACAGCATACGATTCATCACGGGCCCTGACTTGGGTATCGGATCGAGAGGAGTTTCTTCACCTCAAGACTGTGGACGCTTCCGAGGAACAACTTGCTTTGCGAACATTTTCCTTTCCTCATCCGTTGCGGGCAATACAGAGCTGTGACAGGAAGGTCTTTGGGCGTCAGTCCCGCGCTAGGGCCATTGAGCTTGTACAATGTCTTTGTTTTTTTGTAGGAAGCTCGGCCAAGCAGCCACTTGTAATTGTACGACTCCTTAAGGGCAACATGGAGACAGAGACCTATTGAAGTCCGAAAGCGTCCCTCGAAGTCCTCGATCCTTTGAGTGGTGGGAGCATAGCGCAGGCAGGGTGACCAGGCCCTAGTGGTGAAGGCGTTGGACCTCGCGACCCTCTGCGGCCCACCGAAGCAACACCACCAACACCACCAACACCACCGGCAGCCCCACCACTTCCACCACAACAGCCTGCAGCAATGGTTGAAGAAGGGATAATTCGGCGCCCCTTCATGAAGCTGAAGGAGGGCCGAGCATACCCGCAGGTGTGGCATCACGAGAGGCCGTGGCAGCGCGCGCCCCTTCAAGCTCAACTCTGCTCCGACCGCCACAACAAGCGACCCATGACTACGCCGATGCCCCAGGCACAACAGACGACAACGGCCGTAAAACGAAGCTCCTCTTGGGTCAAACCCCGATAATGCAGATAGCTCGGATCTGCGCTTTGCAGGCTGGTTGTGCTGCGCATCCGATGATCGATCAGAGAGGAGCTGGAAGATTTTTGCCTGAGCTCGGTCATGATCCTGCACCGGCGGCACAATGCAGTAGCGTCAAAAGTTGAGATTGGCGCGCCTGAAAGACGAGAAGCTCCTGTTAGATGCGGCCACCCATTGTACAGTCCCCAGAATGGTGACGAGCGGTTGGGGATTGTGCGAAACAGCCAGGTATGCCTTTGCCTTAGACAAAGACTTGTACTTGTTGACATACCCCCGCAGAAGAATTAACACCAGTACGTCGGCCATTTGGCTTCGAGCCCAACACAAAAGCAATAGGCACCGGACGCTAAAGTGCCAATGTCGGCAAGAGACGCGAACTTCTAGCCTCCACCGACCCTCGAACCGGACGACAGCAACGCCAAGAGCAGCAAAATATGCCTGGGAGCCGAGTAGATCAAGAGATAGCGTAGGAGCTTGGGGGGAATAAGATGGAGCGAAGCTTGGACATCGAGTATAAGCAGTATCGCAAACTCAGCGATACCGACTTGCGTCACCAGCAAGATTGGTGGGGCTGATATAAATCCCAGAGAACATGTACATGTACATCGTCGGGATGGAAAATCACTGCTGATATAGGGCATCGCTGAACGGGGCCACGAATGCCAACCATCGGCTCATGCTGAGAACGCTGACCCGTCGCAGGGTAATAGGACGGTTTATGGATCGAGACGGCAGGCGACAGCCCGTCCGGCGGTCACGTAGCCTAGGACGACTTGGCCAGTACACCTCAAAGACATAACCACCTTTGATACAACGTCCGAAGCATGGAAGATATAACTTTTGCTCTCCTTCCACGGAGAGCTCGTAGCCAAGGTTTCCTAGGTACCGCAAGGCCCTCAACGAGAGCCTACACAGGTGCGGAAGAGCCCAAGTGGAGATATTCGCCGCCGAAGAATCGATAAGCAGGGAATCCCATATGCAGGAGAGTCGCTGTCCGGGAATCCAAATCCAGGGAGTCCAGGGAATCCAGGTCCAGGTCCAGGTCCAAGGGAGTCCAGATTCAACGGAGTTCAGGTCCAACGGAGTCCAGGAAATATAGATATCCAAGGCACATAATCCTGCCTTCTTTTACCACAGCTAGCTCTTGAAACCACCTTTCCAACACCACCTGGGGCTGTCAAGTCCACGCGCCCTTACCGAAGAAAACTCCTCAGAGAGGGCCTGCTTCAAAGCACACGCTACCAGATGTCAAAGACTCAAAGAGCGTCCCGGATGATCATGGGACATTATATCCAGTACGGCGTATGATGGGCGCTAGCACTCTCACCACCATATCCACCTGTTATCGGCTCTGACCGCTCAATGGTGCACTCTTGTCAAAGATTGGCCTATGCGTCTATGTGCGCTGGTACGCATAAGTCGTTCTATATGCCGCACAGCTCCATTTCCCGTTTATCCTCAAACGATGCTTCACACTGGAGCTAGGACTGCGAGCGTCCAGTGTGGGGTTTGCTTCGGGAGCGGATGTCTTATAACCTGCATCGGCGTAGTAAGAGAGAGGTATCGCCTGGGTGAGGGTGTTCGTTGTGGGGCTCTGGCCAGTCTGAGGAGTGATGTACGCGGAAAGAACAATCTCGTAGATCCTGGGCTCCCTGCTACGATGGATGGTAGCCGTGCCCGCCACGCCTTCCACGAAACAGAGTATGCGCCCGAAGACTAGGCAGTGCCGGCGCCGGATTCTCATGTTGTCCCGTATACGTCGCCTTGCCATACCATCAGGACCCGGATGGCCCATTTCGATGTTTGCTTTCATCATGGTGGCGGAGAACTCAACCATGAGCCGAAGGTTTGCAACAGCTGCAGAAGCCAGAGGCATCATCGAATTGTGTTTCCTCGTAAGCCGCACCGAATGAGCAGCGCCATCGTTAAGTAAAAGATTCCCCATACCTTCTTTTGAAGGCTTTCTGGCGTCTGCATCGTATGCCGTCATCAAGGAAGAGGAGGATGTGCTGCTGCAAATTCGGGACAGCACGAGCTGCACCCTGCTAAGGTATCCGACAGAGCTTTCAAGGAAGGCAAGAAGAGCGTATATGCGACATCGATCGAAAGCAGTCGCAAGCCCTGCCCGGGAGCGCAACTTTCGATGTTGCTTGGTCCTCTGGAGTCTTGGTTTCGCCTCATACAGCCGGGCGCTCGAAGTTTGCTTGGCGCAGCTAAGGGATATTCGTTATCGCCCTCAAGAAGCCCCGGCCGTACTCTGCTCTGCCTCCTCGGGCAAGGAAATTGTTATTGATCCCCGCTGTGACGAGCAGTTGCCAGTCGTGGCGCTTTCCTATGGAGGGAGAGGGGCGGACGCCCGCCCCTGCTCTGTTGCTATCGTGGGGAGTCAGCGATCTGCACGGTGGATATAGAGGACTGTTTTACCTTTGATGGAGAGCGATTCATGTCGTCCATATTGGGCTCTGCGTATGAGACTGCCCGCACGCCTATTGTTGTGTTGGTAGAGGAAGCTGTTCGGCGGACCTGCGCGGGCAACAAGCGGCGTGCGTCCCCTCCAACGCCCCCATCATGAAGCCCAACAGCAGCTCTCCGAGAGGGAGTGTGTGGGAATCTGTCCAAGAGAGATATTGAGGTCTTTCAGATTGCTTGCACTGGCGTTGGCGTGCGATGGCGTTCTGCTCATGCAGCTTCGGCGGGCGTGGGACGCCGGGTCATCGGCGGCGGCGGACGAGGCTCATACAAGAGCAGACACAGAGAAGAGCATGAAGGGAGAGAGAGAAGAGTATCGACAGCAAACTTCCGCGTCCAGAGCCTACGGCTGTGATGGTGCTGCGGGTGCTCTGGCGATGGTGGTGATGGAGAAGGAGAGACGGAGGAGCCGAAAAGGTTCCAAGGTTCACCTTGAGCGTGGACCCGCAAGGCGCCAGCCGTCCCCAACAGCATCGCACCTGCCTGCCTCACCCATTGCATGAGCTGCAGAAGTACCAACCAGTCCTCTTCAGTATAGAAGACGCACATGATATGCCCTTAGGCGTTTTCTGAGGGATACCACAAAAGGGGAGAAGGAAATCTTAAACAAGGCTGGAGCAAGGACAAAATGCCAGAGGATGCGTGGAGACAAGCGATCGTCAACAGGAAAGGAACTCAACGGTTACCACTACGTTATTGGAGAGACCACCTACTCTTAAGGGACGTCTTTGCACATGGCTGAAGCATGGCCAGCGAAGAGGGCATCTTTTGTGCTGCGGCACCGCCACTGCACTCCTGCAGCAGTTTCATGCCACCTACAAATAAAGATGCCTTGATGCGTCTCAAAGCATGCGGCGAATGTCACAAATGCCGTCGCTGATGCATTGGTGATGTTTGCATGATGAAGCCAGTGGTTGATGAACCAGAATGAAATTCCCATCCCAACCCGACCCCTCGCTTTACCACATGGGGAATGGTGCCATGCATCCACGCTATATGTGCGATAACCAAATTATATGTGGCCTACAATATACATACTCCAGACGGACAGATATTTTCGGAATCGTTAAAGATTGTCTAGTACAATCCTCCGACTTGCGGAATCCCAGGTCGGAGAAGACGTTACTAGGTAGCTTCGGAGACGGCACTAGTATATCTGCCGTCTTCTATACTTTCAGCGAGAAAGCTGCGGGATTCGCAGACAGGGCGATATACACAATCTGCAGAGAGGAGAGACGTCTCCCTTTGCACAAAGAAACGGACCCGTTCACTTTGAAAGTACCAGCAAGAAGGCAATACTCGCAAAGGAACACGTCACAACATCACTCAATGCAGAGGCCATACACCAAATGCACAGTCATACTTTTGATATTACGCTCAGCTAGATGAGCCTCGAAAGAAAAGCCATTATTAGCAAGCTCCCCATCCGCATCAGCTCAGCCATAGTCCCATCAGGGTAAAGGCAAAGCATGTTCAGACGCACCAGGAAAGAAAAACCAGAAGGGCAATTTTGAGAAGCAAGTTTTGAGAAAGAGAGTGAGAAAAAAAGAAACTGAAAAGGAAATAGCAGATCCCCCAGGAGCTCCGTGAATGGAGTCCTAAGTATTCCTCCGCAGACATGTTACGCGGATTCCCAGTCGCTCAGCATTATTACCCATTTTCGCATTGTGGCGAGGGTATTAAGAGAACTTCGGTGATCGGTAGAAACGTTGTACCTGGTTGCAGAAAATATGACTGACAACGTGCAGGACAGTTTCAGAGCGTACAGAGTAAGCATCGACAGCCGTGAAATCGCAGTGATAGTGAGCTGATGCCGGGCAATAGAACCCTGTGATCCTTCCAGGGAAGCCCAGCGATTGTCATCGGTCGTTGCGTCACAAGCTGAAGATATCGCCCATTGCAAGCGAATGGGGCACTGTTGTACATATTGTCCGCGTGCGTCAGAGGAAAAGTGTAAAAGCCGGATGTCAAGTATGCATCGTTCCCGATGCGCCCCTGGTTGACTAGTTCGGCTCCCAAAGCTTCCTCCTTCCGCCACGACCGTTGGTCATACGTGGGGCAGGGCGATCATATGCATCCGGATCAAGGATCGTGTTCGCATCTGGAGCAGGACGAGGTGCAGGTCGCGACACCAGGGACATCCGCGTAGGATTTGGGAAGATCGCACCACCACGGGCTCCAAAGCCGCCACGTCCACGAGGGCCGCCACCTGGTCCACGCGGAGGATTGAAGGCCGGAAAGATACCTCGTCCGCGACCTCCGCGACCACCGCGGCCTCCATAGCCCCCGCGCGGAGGCACCGACCTTCCAAAGTCGTCTGGATCCAGAACTCGCTGCCCATCAACAACTTCGGTTTGCGGCGCACGTGGAACGGGTTTGAACACGACTTCATCTTCATCCCCTGAGTCGGTCTCATGTCCGTTGAGGGCCTTGGGTTGAGCAGCATCTGTATCCTCCTTGCTAAGATCTTCTTTGGAGTTGTGGGACCTGATTTCACCGTTCTCGATCTTATCGAAAATCTGGTGGTTCCGGTACTCTAGGTCTTCGCGGGCAATAGCCGTACGAAGATTCTCCAGGCGCTTCGCACGGATACCGAACTTCTGGGCGATTTCTTGCTTCCGGGAGTCGTTGGTGAGAAGAATGAACGACTCCAAGGCTGCATCCGGATTGGACTCTTGGTGGATTCTCCAGAGGATATGGTCGAAGAGGGGGCGAAGAGACTCAGGGATAGTCTTCCTTTGCTTCCTCGCTCCATTGCTGATAGCGTTGTTGCGTGCGGGACGGGGAGGAGAGCTAAAAGGCCCCAGATCCCGTTTCTTCTGGAATCCATTGGCCCCCTTGCCTTCGCCGTCAGTATCTACACCATTCAAGCTCTTGATATGCTCCTTGACGCTCTGTGAGGAGCTCATGGAGGAGCGATCGGAAACGTCAAGATTGGCGAACGAGCTCTCGAGATCCTCGCCAGAGTCCGACTCCTCAGTTTCGCTATCCTCCATCGAGAGAAGTGTCTCCGGGAGCAAAAACTGCTCGACTCTGGCCCAGTTTCCAAACTTCTCGTCAACGCCTTCCAGCTGAACACGGCCGTCGATAGTGGGGTCGGAGGTGGCTTCGTCAAGCCATATGACCGCTTCCTGGGCATCGGAGCTGGTGCGATCGTTTCCTTTCTTAAGGACGTTAAGTTGCGCAATGGCTAGAAGTCTGTCAGAAAAGCCATGACGGGTAAACACGGGTGGCGCCTACTGTAGAGCGGGACGAAGAGGCGTATGGCGCCCTGGGAGACCCATTTGCGGATACCATCACGGGTGCTCGACTTCACACCTGCAATCAAGGCCGTCTCATCCACGATACAGTTAAAGACTTTGCGAGTGGCGGCGGGCGGTTGGAGAGAGTGCCCATGCCCGCTGCGGGGCCGTGAGCGCGCCGAAAAGTTGCCACGACGCATGGCGCGCGTGATGAGCCGCTGCTCGAGAAACGACCGTAGAGGTGGTGAGGGTATCGGAGGTTTTTAAGATAGATCGGGGTAGAAATGGGCTTATGACGGCGGTGCACGAGGCGAACCCGTGGGCGCCCTTTGGATCGAGCCGTCGACGTTGGGGGGGCTCAAGGGGTGGAAACGGCTTGTGCGAAGGGGAGTCGCAGAAGCGGAGCGAGCGGGATTGTGCTTGGGTTTGCGCGCAGCATGGCTTAATGATGGGGCACGCAGTGTGAACAGTGAAAGCATTCGGGTCTCTGCGAAACCAGTCACCAGTAGTGACGGAGTTGCTTCGGCCACTGCGCCACAACAAGTGTGGCGCCCAGTACCACCCCTCACCGTACACATCTACCGTTAGTTGCTGCAGCTACTATTTTGCCCGTTCGAATGTAAATCCAAAGATCCCCACTTTTAATTTGTGTTATACACATCATACAGTCATGAATGTTTTGGACAGGATCAAGTCCCCGCCCCGCCCTTTCTCAGTAGCTCTCAACCTCTGCCCTGCTATCCTCCCCCTTCGGTCTCTCTGTCACATCTGGCCGCCAACCTTTGGGCCTCTCCTTTCCCCTGACTGTCAAGCTATAGTTCGCCAACTCTACCTTCCCAATACATTGATGCATAACCTTTGCCTTGCTCTCCACATCCTTGGCGAACGGTGTTCCGGGACCGGGGCGGAAGAATTCGAGTTCCTGTTCGATTTGTCTCATGTCCGTGAGAACATCTCTCGGTTCCTCTGCCGCTGTCTCTTCTCCATCGATCATAGGCGCGTCCTCACCAGCTGAAATTTGGCGTGGCTCTCCTGCAGGCAGTTTGCCATTGTAGGCCATCGCCGTGATGGAGAACCTCATCAGCTCCCCGATCATGTCGTAAATCCCCAATACGTAATCTTCCACTGTGAGCGGCACCGCAGGGCCATCGCCACAAAGAGTCGCGACACGGGACTTCGATTCTTCATACGAGATGAGACTCTGGGTTTCGAGGTAGTGCTGGAAGCTGAGGGCTTCCATGAACTCTTGATTCCCCCATGTTAGTTGGGGATAACGGTAAGCGTTGATGTTTTGTACATCGGGTGCGATCTCGCGGAAGCGTGTTTCAATTGTTTTCCAGTACTCTTCGTTGCTCTTGTTCACATATGGAGGCACAGGTACTCCTAGTTTTCGAACTCTGTTCACGGTGAGCAGAACATCAAGATGCTAGGGAGGGTGATCTGTACCTTTGTAGAGTGAAGATTCTGCTTGCAGGTTAGTGACTATGCAATCAAAACAACTGAAAGTGCCCTCACATTTTCTTACTCGCAGCGGTGATGTCACGAGAAGCCTTAACGATCCTTTCTCGGCGGTCATGATGTTCGTCTAATTCCTTCCGGAAGTCTTCGAACATTGCCATATATGGTGACGTCGGCTGTTCTTGCTTGTGTTCACTCATCCCTCCGTCGTGCCTTTGTTTCGGTCTTTTGCTTTCAGCCATTTCCTGGTTGTGTGTGCGCTTCATTATAAAGTTGAGAAGTTGTAGGGAAAGGTGTGAGCGGAGGAGTGTTTGACAAACGCGGAGCTAGCGTGTTTGCCGGGATCTATTATATGCGTTAATCGGTGATTCCTTGGCACTCTGTCGTCGCTCTTGGCCCACCTTTTTTTCCTTGAGGACGTAT